>CABIKL010003203.1:0-11280 GCA_902196195.1 Aptinothrips rufus | reverse complement strand
AAGAACCTGAATAAAAACTAAAAGTGAGTATGAGAAACCTAGGCTGCGACACTTCTAAGATGCCCCCAGGTGGCTTCGATCACTCCTCCGCAGCCTAAGTTTATCATACTCACCTTTAGTTTTTATTCAGGTTCTTCTCTTTTCTTGCTTTAGCGGAATGGTCTATTCTATCCATATATTGGAAGTGCCTATCGGCCGGCATGACACACAGGCCGCTCTGGCAGCGAGCTACGGGTACCCGACAGAGACCCACGTCGTTGAGAGCGATGGCTACTCCCTCACACTATTCAGGTTTGTCGCCGTCGATCGAGTAGTAACGAACTCAAAATATTCAAAGCGTTCGTCGTCTAACGAAAGGTATGCTACCGTGTTTAAGGATGAAAGGTCCGAAGTCAGGGAAAGAGGAGAAGGAGAACAAAACAGGGAGCGTTGAGGGCGCCGCCGACTCGAAGCAGGGCATGAACCACCTGGAGCCCGTCATCCTCCAGCACGGCCTGTCGTCCAACGCCGCACAGTGGGTCATGTACGGCCCCCCGCGCAGCCTGGGTAGGTCTATTGTCAGAATTCAATCGCGGAGCAGACCACTCGTTGTCTTGGTTTGGTTCGTCCTCATCTGTTCATTTCCGCGCGCAGCGTATGCTCTGGCGGACGAAGGGTTCGACGTCTGGCTGGCAAGCGGGAGGGGCAGTAAATACGGCAGGAAGCATAAGACCCACGGCGTCGACTCGGATCCTTTCTGGGATTTTTCGTAAGTTGTTGGAGTGACCAAACTTCTTCGTGAGAAGGTGAAAGGCTGGGGAGACTCGGCTATGACGCCTCGAGCTAGGCAACCCATTCGACCTGACAACCAGGTGAGCCGACTGGCTCTCGCTCGTTGCGATGCACTTCACTCCGATCTTCACCAAGAAGTTGGTCCGAACTTGTCACATAGTTCACGCGCACGACCTGACTTAACTTAACCTAACCCCTAACCTAACTTAACCTCCGTGCGCACTGAATGCTACTCATTGCAGCTGGCATGAGCAAGGAGTCCACGACCTGCCCGCCATCATCGACCTCGTGGTGAACGCAACGGGCTTCTCCCAGGTGTGGTACGTGGGCCACTCCATGGGCACCACCATGATGTTCGTCCTGAACGCCATGAGGCCCGAGTACAACCGCAAGGTGCGGCACCACTTCGCCCTCGCCCCCACCGCCTTCCTGACCAGGGCCAAGAACCAGATGCTGCTGGACTTCAAGCGCAACATGGACGACGTGGTGGTGAGTTCAGCTCTTTTAACTAGGGGCTGTTTATTACGAAACGCTCTTAGGGGAGGGAAGGGGTACAAACATCTTACGGCACCATACCAAAAGCATGGTGAGGTTAGGTTATTACCCTTACCAGGGGGAGGGAGGGGGTAAAAAAGCGGCCAGTTTTGTCATACGTAAATTTATGGACGACCCCCTTGGGTTGATAAAACGATATCCGTTAGGGCTCTCCTCCTAGGGCCCAAAAGGCAACACAGAATAGTAACATGCGCGACTTGAGGAGGGAATGATACCACTGTACATACACGGAGGTACGGTCATTTCGTAAAAATGTTACGAGTACCTTTTTTTTTTAAGGTACTTTTCTTCTAACCATAAAAAATTATGGTAATTTCGGTCATTCAGTAAAATAAAAATTCCAGACGGGAAAAAAGGTATAATAAGTCTTGAAATGGCCGAATCAAAAAGTTTGGTAAAATAACCAGAATTCCAAAAACAGTGATGTTACATTATCGGCTAGGTCACAAATCAAACGGGGCGTAACGTTATTTATGGACAATCCCCCAGCAACTCTGGGAGAGGATGGGCGTCAACCACTTCTCCCCGGAGTCTCCCCTGATGTACACGTCGCGCGGGCTGATGTGCGCCGTCATCAGGGGGCTGTGCAGACAGACCTTCTTCTACGACGCGTTCGGAGTGGACGAGCAGCAGGGCTTCGAGGCAAGAGAGGAGGACGAACTTGAAAATTTATCGCATAAATTTCCACCGCCACAATCGAATGAGCGTCAACTCACAATCCCGCCAAAAATATAGTACATATCTGAGAAGTCATGCCCACATTAGAACTGGCAAATGGCGCAAACTTACGTTTGGAGCAACTTCGTCTTAGCTTAGGAAATAATAAATGATAATTTGCTAAATGGAGAGTGTTTGAACATACAACAGGCTATTTTGATTACTGAAACATGCAGTTTGAAAACAAAATATCGCGTTATTTCAGTTGTCGTTCAGAGATATGATACTATTGACTGCTGTTCTGAGCTGCTGTCCTACGGATTGTGGCGTTCGATTTCTTGCTGTAATTTGTTTTGATCCTCTATTGTGGGGCCTATCATCTGCACGCGGCTTCTTTTGTTCCCAGGGCCAGGCTGAAATTACAGGTGCCTACCTTCCCGGGGACTTTTCGACAAAACAAATAATACATTTTGGTCAAAACGCCCTTCGACGTGAGTTACTTCTTTCTATGTTTTCAGTGAAAAGGAGCACCAAATGAATCATGATCGGGTTACTGTACCTAAGTTGTGATCGATCTACAGGTGACGTTTTTAGGCAGTTCGACTACGGCTCGGTGAAGAACAGAGAAGAGTACGGCATGCCTGACCCACCGGAATACGACATGAGCAACGTCACAGTGCCTGCAACATTCATGTACGCCGAGAGTGACCAGCTGGCTGTGCCAGAGGCAAGCGACGTTCCTCCTTTCCAGCCCTACTCCGTTCATGACCCACGACTTTGCAAAAAACAACTGCATTTATTTGTGAACTGACTGATTGTTCAGGACGTTGTCGCCTTCAGTGGACGGTTCAGAAGCAGCCCGCCGAACATGCACCTGATACCGTTCAAACTGTTCAACCACGCTGACTTCATCAGCGCGAGAGAACAGAAGAAGTACGTCCACGATCCGATCCTGGCGCATGCCAGAGAAATACGACTCAAACGCGGTAAAGTATCGTTCATCTGCGGTCACGTGACTATGGCCACACTCCTACCACGGTGAAAAGGGTCCCTTTAAATTTAAGGACAGGTGCGGATTTCAAGGATGTGGCTATGCTTAAAAGCCCGTAAGGACCCTTGAAGTCATCCACCTATCCTTGGATTTCAAGGGATCGTTTTTACCGTGCCCTGTTTCTCTATAGGGTCAGGTCAAGAAAACAATAAAGAGAGTAAAAAGCAAAAGCTGGTAAAAAACACTGTTGGTCCGATTTGAAATGCTGGTGCAGCGAGATATTTTTAAGTGCACAGTAAAACCAAAACCCAAATAATGGAACAACCCAATCTGGAAACAGGGATTTGAAAAAAATGTATATTTTTGACGGTCATTTTGAGACTTATTTCAAAATATACGTTTCAGCTTCCTGGTCAAATAGGTCTCAAAACGAACCGCAAAAATATTTTTCTATCCTTGGTTTTTGGGTTGGGTTGGCCCAGCAGTTTCTGGGTTGTGCTTTATGTCACCCTCCTGCTTGTTCTGCAGGCCCCATGCCACGCCAGCGACCAGTGCAACAGGCGCCGACCCCGCCCCTCGAGCCCCGGGGGCCCCGGGGGCCCCACGCCGCCGCCACGAAGACTCCCGGCCGCCACCAGTGGCCAGGGATCTCGAAAACAGTCGCGAACCCTTCCAAATCGATTGCGAACAAAAATTCCACCACTTCAAACACAGTGGGAACCGATCGAGCAGGGAAACAATAAACAGTCCCATTTAGTTTGTAATACAATGCGTTGTGTACAGCCGTCATTACAAGCGGCAATCTATCGGTAATACAAATGCTCCGATTCATATACAGTGCGGCTATATACAAAACTGTTTTGTAAGGTTGTTTGTAAGGAAATGAGAGCGGCAGCTAGCTGCACCTCGCAACTTATTCACACTGATTATCATTTTGTTCAGCTATAACTTTTAACTAGCGAGTAAGGCTTCATTTAGTAAACTTGAGTGTACTGTACACGAGTTGTAATTTTTACTCATACAAGACTTTCCGTCAATCATGGATGATTTCGTTCGTACATATCTGGTTTCGGCCCATCATGGGGTCATCTGTCAGTCACGCGATACTGCGATTCCACGCAGTAGACTAAACGCCGTTTGAGCGCGAGCAGATTTTTCGTGCTTCTGTTCTATCACGACCAGGACCGTGGTGGACTACAGTAAGCCCCACGTTAGTACAGTGATAGGGAAAGTGCGGGCGGCTGCGTGAGGCAAATAAAGAGACAGACTTATACCATAGCTGAACAGGTAAGAGAGAGACAACTAGATCTTCTTCCCCATCGCTGTAGTGTAATAAAAAATTTGAGTTGCTGCCGCCAGCACTTCCGCCATCTTGGACTAAGTCCGCCTGCTAACCTATCGAATGTCACTTAAGTGCGGAGTAGGACAGGTCAGCAGTTAAGTGGCGCACAACCGAAAGCCAGAAATCTGGTGCAAACACAACCCAGAAACCAAAGGGTAAAAAACGAATGTTCTTGGAGATCAAAACGATCAGAATCTAACGATACACGCTTTGGAATGAGCTTCAAAATGATCTTAAAAACACATTTTGTTAGCCTTTGGTTCCTGAATGGAGGTTTTCGTTTTTTGCACCGTGATATTTATTGTATAGGCTGTACAAGTTCCTGGACGTATGAATGCGGATGAGTTCCGTGCTAAGAGGACGCGAATTGGAGAGAAATAATAAACCCTCCCGAGCCAGTCCATCACCGGCCCATACCTATCACGTTCCTCGAGTCAAAATACGAGCTGTTCTCTCGGCGGGCCGGGGGGGAGCGTTGGGGGGGGGGGGGGGGGGGGGGGGGGGGGGGGGGGGGGGGCAGCCGCAGGGGCAAGCTAGCAGCCGGAAGATGACAGGCTGATTGATTCCTGTCTGTCGGATCCAAGATAAACCGTTTCCCTGACTAGACCCCTCCACTCTGAGGGCATGTCAAAAGGTTTCAAACAAAATGCCGAAAAATCGAGAGCCAGATCATCAAATAGTGCTTGGAGCGGGCAGGCGGCGGGGCGGGGCGGGGAGAGGAGGCCCCTCATGTAGATCCTGCGGCGGCCCATTTGTAGAGGTACAATGTGGTAATGGCGGTCATTTGGTCGCTTTTCAAAGTCAAGGACGCTAACCTCTTCGCAATCGTCGCCGCACAGCTGGCGGGCGTGTCGGGGGGGGGGGGGGGGGGGGGGGGGGGGGGGGGGGGGGTATGGTAGAGAGGGATGCCGGGAGTTAAATCACAAGTTTCTAATACATGTTTAATGTGGGGGACTTGGAGTCAAATGAGAGTTGATAGGACAGTATTGGCAACTGAGAAGATCGATTGAGACTCCATCTGAATTTGTAGAATAGTCGTGAGTACAGTGTTCAGCTGCGGGTATAGCCTCAGCTGTAAGTCGCAAAATTGCTCATAGTTGAACTTTCAGCCGAATTCTTCTACAGAATGATAAGCCTGTGACCACTGACTCGGGTCAGGGATAAGTATGCACAGGCGCGCATCCAGGATTTGGTTATAGGGGGGGTCATGCCACACCTTTTGCCTACTAACAGGCTGAAAACGTGCGCGTTGCCTACCTTCCCGGCGGCGCTGGGGGGGGGGTCATGACCCCCATGACCCCCCCCCCTCCCTGGATACGCGCCTGAGTATGCATTGGTATGTATCGTATCGTTCGCGAGTTTTAGAACAGTTTGTGTGTGGTGCGGGCTCGAAATTCTCTTGTGCGGTTCACCTGCCTTCCTCGATAACGCAGCAAATTTGCGTCGCACTTGCACACCCACATTCGCCCTTTCGCCCGTGAAGGGTGAAGGGTTCGCCGCCCCGTGCTGGGCACAGCGCCCGCTGCGCATGCGCCATGTGTGGGCAGAGGGCTGCCCCATCAGCTGCTCCGATTCAGTACGTGGCGACACCTAGCGGTCGCCATCCGCACTAACAACGTGTGCACTGCTGGAGCTACTTGTCAGCGCCGCCGTCCAGGTGGCGCACCGCACCGTTTCACATCTTCGTTGGCACGGGGTGCAGGGGTGCAGCTGGTGGTGTTAGTGATTGACGTAATGGGTGTCTTTGAACCTCCAGTTTTAAATTCAATAATGGGTGCCACTGTAAGGTGAAGTACTAAGGGGCTGTCTATAAGGGGCCGTTCATAAACTACGCAGACACAAAAGGGGGGGAGGGGTTGGCCCAATGTCCACGGCCCTTACATGGTAAGGTTAGGTTAGATTGTCCACGTAAGGGGGGAGGGGGTCAAATAAAAAGGGGCCTATTTTGTCTACGTAGTTTATGAACGGCCTAAGTTAAGTAGAATTCATGGGAAGGGAGTGGGGCTGTTCGCGCCTGCCTTACGTCTCTGTACCTAGAGCATGGTGAGGTTAGGTTAGACTCCTTACGAGGGCGAGGGAAAGGGTCCAAAAGTAACCAATTTCGTCTTACGTAATTTGTGGACGACCAGCTAGTGCATTTGTATCGGACTCGCACACGATAAACATCCATTATAGGTCGGCTATGAGCATCGCAATGGGATGGTAATGACAGGCGATCGGTGCCCGGGAGTCATTAGCTTGGAGTGTCAACGACTGAAGACTCAATCCAAATTCAATCGCCGCGCGTTTAAATGGGTTTAATAATCACTCCGCCGCAACGTGCGAGGGAGAAAAATGATGTGAGCCTGTGAGGGAGATGTCACTCCACTCGACCCGTCTCTCTCGCTCGCGCATACCTCCCCTCCCCCTCCCTGCGTGTTGGCGCTGTCTCTCTCGCTCTCGTTGAGCGATGAGCCCCTCGACCACACCGCATCATGGCGCAGCACGCAGCAGCTCCTGGGCTGCGGAGCAGCGCTTTTCTTTTGTTGATTGGTCGCGCCTTTGTGTGGCGATGTGACCAGTGTGACCAACTGACCGGCGGGCAACCCGCGCTGACGGCCGGCTTGTAAATGTCAGAGGTCGCAGCCTCAGCGGCACAAACTTACTCCAATATTTCCGGGAAAGGGTTCCCCTCCAACAAAAAGTGTAAGTGAAAGCGACTTGACTTCAGGCGAACAGCGTGCATGAGGACAAATAGATTTGTTTCACTTTCATCAATGAGGAAGCTGCCGCTTCGCATGGAATGGAGTAACTTGGACAGTACACAATAAACTTAAGAATTAAAATGCCAGAAGAAAATGGAATTCTCTGCGTAGCAGGCAAGGCACTTCCAATTCGCTGTTTGCAAAGTCACACGATGAGATGCTAGTCTGGCGTACAGGTTGCAGGGAGGGTGTTGAGCTCTGCCCTGGGGTGATCGGATGGTCAGAGAAAGACCCTTACTTCTGCTTCGGCACCCGCGCCGCCCCGCCCCGCCCCGCCCCACCTCACGTCTCTCCTCGCCTCAGAACGCCCCACCACACCCCACCACGCCCCGCCACGCCCCGCCACTCCCGCTGGTCCAGCCCAGGACGCCCAGCCCCTCAGCCCTGCTTGGCTCAACGCAACATGATTAATGAAATCAACGTCTAGTTTTCCCTCTTTTATGTTTTTTCCTTTCTTCTTTTCTTTCACCTTCCTCCAGGGTACTGAGATCACCAGCCCTGGAGGCTGTGTGGATGTGTGTGGAGACGCCCTTCCCGTCAGACTCTACAACAGGCATTCTTATACTATTCAGAATGAGAGAGTAACGAACAGAAATTTCTCCCCCACAACGTTTTGGAAAGAAAATCAACATTGTCCAAAGGTTACTTCAGAGTGATCTATGAAAGATGTACACCCGTATTCAAACATTGTAGTTGCAACTTTTAAAGAAACAAAATTTTATACAATTTTTAATAAATAAAATCTCCACAAATTAGAGGGATGGGTACTAGTAATGTATATCGGCGTCTGACTTGAATTAAACCCTCATCTTTGACCTCATTTCCACACTCTTCGGAGGGCTATTTATCACGGAAGCTCGCAGCCCGAGGATAAGTCAGGCAGGGATAAGGGAATAAATTCATTATGCTCCTTGACCACACCCCTCCCACTGCTCTGCTCACAATCAAATTTGTTTCATTCGAAAGCCGTAAATTTAACAGAATTTTTGAGGATTTCTGGCTTCGCGCGATGTTAAGAGGACTTTCGGCACTTTTTGAGCAGCGTGCATTCTTTGGTGGCAGCAGTGGCGGGGGGTGGGGAGGGTTGTCCGGACCGGGCTGCTGTCGAGACGTATACCAGTGCCGTGCAGAGCGCGGCGCGGCGCGGCACGGCACGGCACGGCACGGCACGGCACGGCACGGCGCGGCATCACACCGTAGTGTGTCCCGGAATGACTAATAGTTGTGGAGCTGGTGGCCCGAGGCGGGGCGGGGCGGGGCGGCGGGGCCCCTGCTGACGGTTGTCGGGGTGCGGTGCGGAGCAGTGCGGGGAAGACGGGGACCCCGCGGGTGACACGGTAGCGAGAGACGCACAGCGTTGCATTGGGTCCAGCTGCAGTTCACTGACAAACGCAAAATCTCGAAGAAATCTCGAAGAAACCGCGAAACAAAGTGCAGCCCTTCTGACGTTCGGTACGATGAAGAGACTCTCTCCGAGTGATCTGCTGGCATAGCGTGGTCTAGTTACGCCCCGCCCCGCCCCGCCCCGCCCCGCCCCCGCCCCGCCGTGGCGCCGAGTGTCCATCTAGTAGCCGCTCGCTGACGGCGTCTGGCGAGCTGACGGACGGACCGCCCTGTTGTGGAGCCCTGACCAGCTCGGCCCGTCGAAAGCCCGCGCGGGACAAGGGCGCGGCGTGGCGTGGCGTGGCGGGGCGGGGCGTGGCGGGGCGGGTCTGGCCTCAGGGCTGTCCGTGCACCGCGCCGCGCCGCACCGCGCCTCGCTCAGCCTCGACTTGGTCGTGTCTTTGTCTTCAATTGATCCTCGCTCTTTACACGGCTCAATCCAGTGCCCGTCTGTCTCGCCAGGCTCGTGCGCGCCTCAAGCCCGCCTCACCGCCTTGCCTCAAGCCCGCCCGACGGCTCGCCTCAACGCTCGCCTCACGCCGCCTCAAGCCCGCCCGACGGCTCGCCTCAACGCCCGCCTCACGCCGCCTCACGCCGCCTCAAGCCCGCCAAGGCATCTAGCACACCGTTCCAAAATTTCCTCAATACTCTCGAAACCACGCCTTGTAGGTTCACATGCAAACCGCAAACATTGCAAACTGTCAAGCAGTTGTTTTAGATATGACGAAACTTAAAAATATTCAACTAAATCCATCAACACTGTCGTCAAAAGATAATTTCGGTTCAGTTAAATTAAGTGGAAGGCAACGAAATAATGTCGTATGTTTATTAAACATTGTTTAAACCAAATTTGGGTGAATCTTACGAAATATTTTCGCACCTGCCACTAAATTTAGATGAATCGAAATTATTTTCTTTATACATAGCGCAATTCTCTTTCGATGCAGCACAGTCATTATTTTAATTTGAAAATATTCATATTAGAAAGTTTTTGGAGGAAAAACGAACTGCATCCAAAATTTTAAAAATCCGCGTAAAAATCATAACACTGTTCTTACGATTTAATTTTTGTTCCAGACATTACACGTCTCTAGACTTCGCAAACATGAACTAAAATGAATGACCCAAAAAAAAAATTTGAGAAGCGTTTGTGTAACAGACGCATTGGGTGGGAGGGCGGCAGGTGGGGCAGCTGGCGCAGCTGACAGGCAGGTGGGTGGGCGGCTCTCGACACTGCGCTGCGTCACAACGCGGGCGGGCCGCGCGCAGAGATAGCACGCCCACGCCTGGTAATGTACCCTTGCTCCAGCCAGCTCCAGCCGGCTCCAGTCGGCTCCAGCCACGAACCTCTCGATTGATGAACTAGTTCCGAGCGGGGCGGGGCGGCATGTGAGTTGCTGACCGACAACTTGAATGGCCGCAGCAAAGTGAAGGGAAGCAAAGAAGCACAATGATATGAGCTCTGCGTTGCCTATCAGCAGAGTTAACATGATTCTGCTTTTACCGACAGCACTGTTCACCTGTTCAGTGGTTCTGGGTAAAAATAAAAACAACTCTATGCTGAAGCAATCCTCGGCCGTACTTTTCGATGCTGCATGATTTTGAGATGGCTATAGTATTAGAGGAAATATAAGTAGGAAGTAGTAATAAGAACGAGATAAAACCGTGAAAGTTTAAAAGCTCACAACTTTGTGGAAAATTAGTAATTTTTGGCTTGCCAGAACAGGGTTACTGACTCTCCGAACTCTGAACTCAAAAAATCACATGCTATTCCAAATATAAAAACAATTATTGTCAAAAACAGACTTTTATGAGAAAAGATATACTAGCTGTGCTACTAAAAATGAAAACATTATCACCATCCGATTTGACTGCCAAAGTTGAAAATAAAAACAAGTATTGTGCGAATTTCTTTTTTAGGCATATTATCGACCCCAAACTACAACACCCCCGAGTAATGCTGTGTGCGCGCTCGGCAGGACAAGTGTCTCGACTCTAGCTTCTAGAGCAAGGGCACGCGGAGCGGGGTCAATTCCATTGCGGATGATAGAAGAGAGGGCCGAAGGGCCGAAGGACCCGGAGGGAGAAACAATTATTAACTTGGTCCAGCTCTGTCAGCGGAGGGATTCGCTGGCTGACCATCAACTGGCCGGCTAGGCGCAGGGGCCCAGCAGGCCAACAGCCGGGCGATGATAGGGGAGGGGAGGGGAGGGGAGGGGAGGGGAAGGGAGGGGAGGGGAGGGGACGTATCGGAGGGTGTGGCCCCGCCCGGCCTAGCCCGGCCGCACTGGTGGGTGATGACTCGGTAATCCTCCCGCTGATTTCCACTGGGGCCCAACACCCCTCTGCCAGCCTCCATCCCTCACCCCTACCCCTCATCCTCCCTCCCCTCACCCTCCGCTCTCCTCCCCTCACCCCTCCCCTCCCCGCATCCAGCAGCTCAGAGCTCTGCGCGAGCAGCTTAGCCATCTCGAGTAGAGAATCTCGAGGAGCGGGCAGAGTCGCGGTGCTGCAGATCAAGACTGCGGCCTTTATTACAGTACTCCCACCAAAACAAAACTCCCGTGATGCTTGTCCACCATTTAGGACTAGACGCATTTTATTCATACCGTTAAAAATCCCTGTGCAGTTTGAAGTATGGTATTCAATATAAAACGAACCACTGGCAAAAGAACGCCAACAGTGTTTTGATGGGTTACTTCTTCCTGGTACTATCAAGAATAGTGGTTGATTTGATCTTTCTGGTCAAAATTTGCCGGTGGGTCAAACCACGCCAAATCATCAAGCCTCAAACCACACTAGTCACCGATCCCTCTGTAACTTTCAGGGATTGTTGC
>CABIKL010003202.1:0-11281 GCA_902196195.1 Aptinothrips rufus | reverse complement strand
GAATCTCAGGAGGGGCCCGGCCGAGCCGAGGGGGGGCTCAGCCCCCCCTGAGCCCCCCCGTGGCGACGCCACTGGCACACGGTCTCTGTGGGACTGTTCAGTTGGCCACCCTGGCACGAAGACCTGCCTGCCTACCGTTCTTTGTCAATCGCTGTGTGTTGCTAGTAACAATACACTCTACACTATCGGCCGTCTCTTTTCGATAGTTTTTTTACTTTTCTTTTGACGCCGTGGCTTGACACGACAATGTCAAAAACACTCCCGTAACCCTATGAAAGAGCAGCGGAAAATTTCTTGCCGATGGAAAAATCTTGAGACGTACGATATCTGTTGTTAAATTTCGAACAGTTCTATGATATTCTCGAAACTGCAAAGCATTTGCAAGGTCCTTCAACCTATTCTCAAATTTACAATCATTGACTAATTTTTAGTCGCGACCTAACGACAGTTGATTTTCGAGTGAAACAGCGGTCTCTGACACACATTGTTTGCAACAGCTGGAACAATTGTTTGAAAGGATAACGCAACGTAGTCCCGGACCAACGCCTGCCAGGACAGAGGTAGGCCACCCCGGCCGGCAGACGTGTATTGCGGGACGGCCTACCCCGGCAGCGGCAGGCGCTAAACGCAAAGTACTTCTCGAGCCATCAAAGAAACGCTATAGCAAAACAATCCTTCGGAACTACTTCGACGCACTGCATCAAGACTGAAGGGCTTTTAACGCGCTACGGCGTGGAGTCCTTGCAGCCATTCAAGATTAGAAGCGAGAGTACATTCCACAGGCAATCACTTGCAATGAATAATGGAACGATATGTCGCCAGGTGCAAGGCGACGCGTGGGAGAGCAGGCCCTAAGCCGCGCAACACAAGACACCATCAAAACACAACACTAAACACTGTCAGCAGAACAGCAGAACACGACGCGAGATCGACTGTCGATCAAAATCCTCGCGAGGAAGACTATTCTGTAACTCAAAACTGACTTCAGTTTTAGTAGTTAGGTATGCGACGAAAGTCGTAAAGCAGGAGGACACATCTGAACGAAGGTGTCCTAGTTCCTGCGTTTTGTAGGTCAGCAGCTTGGGCTTGTTAATGCGGTCCCTTTAGTAGTCACTCTCCGTTCGGTCGGCATCGGCGGCCATAAACTCACTCCTTTGATTCGAATGATCCGAGAGATGGAAACACGAGAAGATTGGGAGGGAGGGAGGGAGGGAGGGAGGGAGGGAGGGAGGGTTCTGTCCCGGCTACCAGACGGTCCGCAAAGGGGACCGTGGGGGCGATACACACACACTTCACCCCTTGTGCAATCCGATTGGTGCTGTAATAACACGAGCGGCTCAGGCCGCGGGAAGGCAACCAATCAGCGTCTGTCGCTCGCTGGCCTGACCCGGGTGACCGGCGCGGCGTGTCTAGCCTCAGTCAGGGCGACAGTCCTAGTGGGTCGGCTCGGAGCGAGGCTAGAGGATCACGCACGGCCTCGTATATGGTCAGTGAAGGCTGCGCGGATATTAACGATCAGGGCAGGAAGGAAAAAAAATAGACAGCACGCTAGCGCCGGTACTTGAACCTACGACGACCGTGTTGGTGAGGATACCACAGAACTTGAGCTCCTGATCAGAAGCAGTGGAACGAATGGCTGCCGCTGGTTCTGGTTCAAATCACCCCGCCGGATTAACTTTCGAGCCTCACCGAAAAGCCATAACGCCGTCCAACCCAGAAATGAAGTATTTTAAAGGTAATTTTAATACTTATTCTAAGACGGTCTTCGCTGCTTCCTGATCAAAATGTCCCCAAAGATATTTTGTTACGCTTGGTTTCTGCATTGGGTTGTCCCAGAATCTGAGTTTTGGTTTCCATGATAGATCCTGTGCTTGTATCATCGCCTCGAGCCATGTTAGGCGACCATGAGGCGTCTCGTCATGTGACAGACAGCTAATCGAATCGTCGACTCACTGTGTCAAGCGATAGTATCGATGCATGCACTGTGGGGCGGGTGACACTCGTGTCGAGGACATGGTTGTTCGGCCCCTGCCGCCCAGTCACAGTTGTTGGAGTCAACTATTAAGTAATGCTTACAGAAGTTGACTTACGGTAACAGCAGAAAAACACTGACACAGACAAAACGTGCCCGTGATGAGTCCTGCTGGTAACTCGCAGAGTTTCGGAACCTCTCGGCTGCTAGCCTCGAGTGCACATCCCGAGTGCATCCAGCGGCAGGAAATGAGCCAGTCGAGATGAATTGCTCGGTGGAGACACGCAACGGGCGCATCTTAACTGTGCAGAGAAACCCAGCCGCTGCCAGATGCATTCTACATCATCTTCTCCTCAGAACAGACCACGATAAATTTTCGTTGTTCGCTCCAGAGAAGAATATTTCTGAAAGCGACGTGCATCTAACTATGACTAGAGGTGTCCGTATGCTCTGACTAAAAATAGGAAGAACAACAATTTCAAAAAAAAAACAACACCGTTTTAACTATATTGTAACCAAAGTCAGCAATGTTGCAAAACAATTAGCTGCTGTGCTAAATTCTATCGGAACTGCAGGAGACTGTAGCAGCGTCTCTTGACAGCTCCCATGCAAGAATCCATATCAACGAGATGGTCACGAGGGTGAGGTCTCTGCCTAGCTAAAATATTAGCACAGTAGCTAAAAATTATGCTCAGAGGCGATACACCTTTTTGCGTGCAGATCAAAGACGCGAGGGGAAAGGAGCAGCGAAACCTCCTCGGAGAGAGTCTTGTTGTGCTCGGTGCGACGGAACATGATCTAGACACAAGGCTTCCTCTAGTGTCAGGTCGTGGGCTGCACTGGAGGCGTTGGAGGCTGGAGCATGGGAGTGATAGATGAGACCACTAGGTGCGTATGGACCTGCATCCCGACAATCCCGTCCCAAGTCCATACCTGCTCTCCCTTAGATGTGATAGTGGGGAGGAAAGTATCGATTTGATTACCCAATCACTGAACCAATGGCCGGGGCGGGCCGGGGCGGGGCTGGATGGGGCACAGGCCTCACCAGCAGCGAGTTGGATTGAATCATCAAGAGGCAGCGCTCTCGTCTCACCCTGCGTACAAGTCTCCAGCACGGAGCGGTAGCGGGGACCTACCGCCCCGCCTCGCCCCGCCCTGCCCTGCCCCGGCATTCAGGGTCAGGGTCACTGTTTGTCCTCGCGACCCGCTTCACCTGACATCCCGGCCATGCACACAGTCCTAGAGCAAACAACATCAGCCGCAACAACAACCAACCGTGAACAACAAAGATAAAGATTTCTTTCTGAATCACCAGTCACTAAGCGGCGCATTTACCCGCTATCCACTGGATGTGTCCCAATTCCAGCCTAGACTACAATACAATCCGCAAGCTTATTATTATCGCAATGTTCCGATTACAGAACTCCCACTAAAACATTAACTGCACCCGTTTAATTGGAAATTTGAGGCAAGCAGTATAATGCTTTCACGATACGATACGTCCTCCAGCGCCGGGAGCCGGAGAAAGCACGGCGGCAAGCTTTTTGTCCAGCGCGGCACGGACTCCAGTTCAACCGCAATGTAGCCGAAATTAACTGGCAGTCTAAAAACTAAGCCCTGAAGTAGGGTAAACGGAGCGCTTGAGCGAGAGAGAGAGACGCAGGCGAGTGAAGACCGATCCGAGCGAGAGAGAGAGAGAGAGAGAGAGAGAGAGAGAGAGAGAGAGAGAGAGAGAGAGAGAGAGACGCAACATGTGCTGATGGAGCGCGATGAACATGACGTGTCCACTGTTGCCGGCCAACGCCCATCAGGCCTTCGGAAATGGTTCAACCGCACAGCCTCGAGTATCAGGCTTGAATAGAAAGTATCGGAATGATGAGTACTCCAGGTTCTCTGCAAAAAAATTAATTATTTTACGGAAATCAATTTTGACGCTACCAATGACTTGCTGCCTGCACATCAACTGATTTTAATTTTTTTCCTTACAAAATCAGAACTGTGATTGTCTTTATACCTTAATCTACTGCATTTCCACCTTTATCATGGGCAATAATAGAGCGTAAAATAATTTGCTATTGCACGGTTATTTACAACTGATTTTGAATTCGATGCGTTTCGCTCTCCCTGAAGCATCGTGTCCGGTAGTAAGGCTCGATAATGTACCGTATCCGCACGTACGCCGAGCGAGGCGGCTCCCCGCCTGCCTAACCGTGCGTGGACGTGTGTGTACCGACAGGAAACTAGCCATATTTGCAAACAAACGAAGAGCATTAAATGAGCGGTGCAAACCGAGCAGCTAACGGCGCGCCCGGCGTGCTGCCGGGGGCGGAAGAGGAGGGGGAGGCGGAGGGGGAGGGGGAGGGGGAGGCGGAGGGGGAGGGGGAGTGGGAGGGGTAAGGTGGAGCTGAGCCGCAGCGACCAAGACGCGCCGCTTTGTCAAGTTTATCACCCACACAATGGCCAGTTGTTAGCTTAAGGCATCAACTAGCTGAAAACTAAGGTAAAAATTGCACCAGTATTTTTAGTGCGATTGACTACTTTTGAATTTCACCGAGAAACATGATGGTTGTTTGGACCATACGGCACTTCGTTCATAAAACCAAATTGCTAGGGCAAAACATCCTCTTTTTGCAGTATCCAACTTACTATGTTAGAAAGCTTATGGTAAGCTAAGCTAACCTCATTCTCCAACACTGGACAAAGTTTATATGAAAGATTCACTTAAAACGTTAAAAGTCGATAACTATACTTTAGAGTAGTGTTTTCTTAATCCTCCACGGGATCATAATCTTGAACTAACTTCAAGTTTTGAATGGCAGACTGCTTCCACATTTCAAAACACAAGAAAGTGAGTCGTTATTGAATCACAAGCACATAAATTAAACTAAAGGCACCCTGCGTGACCAACAAGTGTGCTTCCAGCCCAGGCACCGTACACGAAGGCTTGCTCTTGCCGCAGAGGTGAAGCAATGAGATTAATATCAGCTTACCGTGACACGGGAGTGCTGCCGTCGAGGGTCGTGATAACTAAACAGTGTTCTCCAAATCCGCCATCTGAAAAAAAAAAAAGGAAGAAAGGTAAGTTTTTATAAATATCCACGGTTTGAGGCACAATACACACTCTTATTTTTACTATTTTAATATTTTCCTAATTACACTACTACTTTACGAGTAATTGGTAGTAAGAGAACGAGCATCGCACTAGGACTAGGCGTGCCAGCATTTTGAACCGGGGCAGGGAGAGTTGAGAAATAAAGAGCATTGAGTTAGTAGATCTCGTGGTCTAGAATGTGAAATTAATATTCCCGATATTTGCGTTACGGTTGCGTCTGCATATACGTAACGGGGCTCAGAGGAACAAAAAAAAGAAAAACAGTCTAAATTTTTTACGAAAACTTAAATTAAACCAAAGCTCAGGTCGTTACTAACATTTCCAGAATATAAGTGACTGGCAAACTGCGGGTAGCCGACTCGACTCGTCTCGCAGCACGTGCACATGTGCGGAACAAGGCGGCGGGCTGCCCTGCCCTGCACTGGAGTTGACAAGCTCATTCCAGCATTCCGTTCAGGAACAATAGCAGCGGAGGGGAGCGCAGGGGAGGGGAGGGGAGGGGCAGTCTCGGAATGAACAGAACGTGTCCTGTTAAGCGCTAGTGTGACCCGCGGGAGTTGACAACAGGTGCGCGGGCTGCAGACGAACGCCTCCCCCTCCCCCACCCCCACCCCCGCCGCCTCCCCCACCCCGACCCCCGCCGCAGCCCCACACTCCCCTCGCTGACCTTGGGTGGAGCCAGGCGCGGTCCACAGCTGGCTTCCAAACACGAGAAAATACGAACAGGGGAAACTAATGATGAGAAACAAGGGTTGTTTTCGGGAGCAAATTGTAGCACTTGCCCCGACATGACCTTCTCCGTTGTAAAGGTCAAACGGGCAATGCAATACATATTAATGACAGCTAGGCGCGAAAACCTGCAGTTGGACTGGAGTGCAGACCTCATTTCTTCTCACGGGTATTTTCATATCGTCTCCCGCTATCCGCGTTAGACATACGACGAATCGCACATCCTCGAATAGTTATGAATTGTAAAATTCTTTAATACAAAGAATTTGAAGGCATTTTATTTCGAAGCAAGATTTCTCGCAATTACAGCACATTTGCGTTGTAATTACAACGAAAATTCTTCGCAATACAACGAAAATAGTTTGCAAGCTACGAACAAATCTTGCGAAGGATTTTGTTTGTATTGCGAAGAATTTTGTTTGTAATACAAACAAAATCCTTCGCAATTGCGAAGAAATGCTTTGTAACACAATGCCTTCAAATCCTTCGTAAATTGCGAAGCATTTCTTCGCAAGCATTTAAGAGTGTGCTTCGGCATTTTCTTGCTCTTTCGCAAGCACGTATACTCAAAGGATCTGTTCAACGCAAGACGCAGTGCTGAAAAGCACCGGCGGCTCATAAGCTTCAGACAAGTACCGGATTCCTGTCTTACCTGGACTTGCGCAGAATTCAAAGCATCAAAATATGAGTGATAGTGTGATTCACATATGTCTAATTATTACACATGTGTGAATAACACTATACAGGGTGGCCCACCCAAGCCGTGCCAGAGCAAAGTTAGGCTAGCCCGGCGGCAGCTCCCCCCTCCTCGCCCCTTCCCTATGCCAGCGGGTGTGGGGGGGGAGCTGCCACCGGGCTAGCCTAACTTTGCTCTGGCACGGCTTGGGTGGGCCACCCTGTATATTGGGAAAAGAACTAACTGAACCTAGTTACGCTTGACAAAGCAGAGAACTCGCACATTGCTGATTTCAGAATACGCCGTCGACCCAACCAAATAACTTTATTACGGAGATTGCCAGTCCCGGGGGGTCTCTTTGAAGCCCGGCTTTGAAGCCCGGCGATACCAAGCGGTACCGAGCGGTACCGAGCGGTACCAGGCGGTACCGCTACCCTCGCTAGGCGAACCCAATTACTCTCGGCTTGGTCGACCACAGCACAAAGCCGGAGCAGTTGTTCTCACCTGACGAATTCAGACGGCTCAATCCGCGAGCCCAACGCGTGGACCGCCCACAGAACAATGAGGCCCGTTATTACCGCGTTATCCTCGCACTGAACACGGCCTGACTAGAGTCAACCGCCGCAGCCCCGCGGGTCAGCAGCGACCGGACTGGATGGTGGCAGAGGAAATCCAGTGAGCCGTGGGGATCAGGCTGCACATAATATTTTAATGGGTCTCGGCTTAGCCTTTGAGGGACCAATCATTCATCGACGAGTTCTAAAACAAATTAAAAGGTCTCTCCTTGCGTAGGATCCAACACGTTAAAGGATCAATACTCGAGCGGGAGGAAGGGAGATGGAGAGAAATAAAAATTATAGATGATTAAATTGCGGCAGTATTTTAGGCCAGGCCACAAAGCGGCAGGGCAGTACGCTAGTACGCTCACAGTCATGTGTGCGGCTGCACAGCGCAGCACAGCGCAGCACGGCACCTCACTGTGCTGAGTCACGGAGGGGTGAAGAGTGAAGGTGTTCGCTGCGGCGGGGCGGGGCGGGGCGGGGCGGGGCGGGGCGGGGCAGGGCGGGGCGGGGCGGGGCGGGACGGGGCGGGGCGGGCCAGTCCGACAAACCCGAATGAGCTGCTCGACGAGCCGGCGCCCCGCCACGCATGTACGGAGCGCCGGCTGCTGCCTGGGGGGGACGCCTGCGAGGCGGGCACGTCTGCAACACAGACACGTAGCGCGGGCTTGCCTACCCCGACCTTCCCAGGCGCTAAGTGCGATACAGCTCGACACGGCCTCACAGGACGCCCCTTACGACCTCTTACAAGTAGCTGCCCGCTGCCCTACAGGGCAGTATTGCATCGTCTTTGGTACAGCTAACGAAGCAGGGATCAAAGAAACAGGTAACCTATCAACTAGGGGGCTTCTCTAAAGGCGAGGGAGATAGAGTGAAGCAAGGTGTATGTAAAAAATAAACATAATAAACCCAACCCAGACCAAAAATCATGGAAAACATAAGTTCAGGTGCGGGATTGCAGCCGTGGATATGGATGTATGAGATCACAGCCCATTCCCACATGCATACTGTGCGCCATCATCATCACCGCACGCGCTGGGTGGGTGGCAGGGGCGAGCTTACGGCTTACGGCCGCATCAGGGGATTAATAACAGCCAATGCCATGGAGAGGCGCGTGGCGAGTGATCCCTGCAGCAGCACATGATGGCACAGAGGTATGAGAACATAAACATGACGCGGCCCGGTTCATAACGACGCAATGCCACGCTCCGAACTGGCCTGGCCTGGTGGGGAGGGGGAAGGGTACACGCAGCACCGGCCCCTTTCACAGGCCCCGGGTCAACGCGAGGTCACTCCTTGTCCTCATGACGGACCTGAGGCTTGAGGTATGCGCCTCTGGCCAGTCCCGAGTCCAATCTGACGAGAAGTTAATCAGAAGTAAGCCCTGGAGACTGCAAGCCCGCGGACCAGGCGGCGCGGCCCCGCCCCGCCCCAGCCTGAGCAGAGCTAGTCAAGAGAAGCGAGCGGGTCTCTTGAACCTCGACCCGGCTGGGATAGAGAGCCTGCGTGGGGGCGGTCGCCACTTATCACGCTGTGACCTCATCCTCCCCACCAGTCGTGAAAACAGTTCTTAAAGTAAAGACAGCCACGGATAAAGCAAACATTTTCTTCCTTCCTTCATTTCAGTTCATTTCATACAAGATGCTTTGATTTGAGGAAACGGCATTTAATTGATGCATGTTTGTATTTTCCCGAAATGTTTCTTTCTCAAGAGCAAGTGCACCTCGTCAAGAATTGGTGCCCCTGGGTGGCTGGGTCGACTCCTCACTCAGACCAATGAGCAGTGGTCCGATGAGATGACATCTCTCTCTCCTCGACTCCCTCTAGGCTTGGCTGGGTCGACTCCTCACGCAGACCACTGAGCAGTGGTCCGATGAGATGACATCTCTCTCGCCTCGAGTCCCTCTAGGCTCGGATGGGTCGACTCCTCACGCAGACCACTGAGCAGTGGTCCGATGAGATGACATCTCTCTCTCCTCGACTCCCTCTAGGCTCGGCTGGGTCGACTCCTCACGCAGACCACTGAGCAGTGGTCCGATGAGATGACATCTCTCTCGCCTCGAGTCCCTCTAGGCTCGGCAGGGCTGCGCCCCAATTCGCGTCGCTCACTTCCACTGCAGGCCGAGATAAAGTGATTTATCATTTTCATCCCCGACTCCTTTCCTTCCTCCGCCTCTCGCGTGCAACTAGTCTTAATTTTTCCCGTCGCCGCTACGCTTTTCACCACAGAGATAGCGTCCGAGAGGAAGTCGAGTCGTCTAAGGATTCTACTTGCACCTTCTCGCCGACAGAGTGGTACAGAGGCTGCGCAGTCTAGAGATCGTTGAGCCTCCAGCTCAAATAGTCTTGAGGAAACTTGAGAATCACTGTGAGCTCTGTCTGACCCGCAGACCTGCTGCACAACTAACACAGCAATCTCTTGCCACTTTCAGACCCTCAGCCTCAGCCCGCTCATCACACAGAAGGAGGGAGGAGAGGTGGTCGAGAAGTGCGCCCTACCGCCCTATCCGCACCCCGAGCTCGCACGGGCACCTGAAGGTCTGATGGGCGCACGCGCATTGCTGCCTTTGATGGAGTGGAGGGCTGACAATCACGAAAAGAAAACGAGGAAGAGAGGGCGGCGAAGTATGATGAAGAAGGTGTGAGGAAGGGGGGGGGGGAGAGAGAGAGAGATTGGAGACTGATGGGACCGAGCGCCCTACTCTATGATGCGTCACCTTTGTGGCGGAAGTTAGGCTTTTCCTTTGGCGAGTCACACTGTGAAAGAAAAAAAAAAAGAAATTTCACGACAAGAGTTCTAAAACTTCACGACTGGCATTTCAAGAACAACCGCCTCGTTTACTGGCAGCGTTCAGACGACACAGGGACTGAATGACACCCCGACAAATCGCCTAATAGCCTCTCAGAAATTCATAAAGGGCCTCAGTACGCTGCTGCAGTGCGGCACGGCGCTGGTGCGCGATTACATATCGAGGGCGGCCAGGATATGGGGCGAACAGTCGAGACGGGGCGGCCGAAAGATATTCCTCAGCCGTCGTATATATGCGGCATCGAACGTACACAATAAATTTTGATACAGTGATTCCCTTCCAATATTTGGGGGCATAAAGCGTTGATAGATCGTTACTCCCGCCGTAACCTCGGCGCGCTCCCGATGTCCCGCCGCGCCGCCACTCCGAAGCGCGAGGGCGAAGGTCGGCAATCGACCGCCGCGCGACGTAAAAACAACCATCGGCGCTAATAATCACACACGAAGCACGGAAACGGTTTCATAGCGGCTCGGCGTCCCGAGGAATCCCGACCACTGTAAAATAATGTCGTCACTTTACGAACAATATCATGACTAATGGTTCGTAGTTCTTGGTTTACGAATTTTTCGTCACTTGACGACAAATTTCGTGACGTGTAACTTGTGAGACATAATTGAGGAATGTTTCGTCAAAATGACGAAACATTCGTCAAAGAATTTTTCGTCATAATGTTCATCTGCTGTAGGGTATGACTGCTCAAACTTCAGACGACGCTGCGGGACTACAGGTAAAGGCTTTGTTCGGCCACCCTTTGTCTCGCTATCAATAACGGTGCGAAAATCTCCTGTGCTCCGTGCTTTTGCTCCGCGTTCACCGTGAAACTAATTCAACGTTCGGCCAACAAATTCCTGGCGTGAAACTGAAGCTTTGAGGCCGGTATTCGAAGCATGCCTGGACTCCACATTCCACGCGCGTCCAAACAGCGTCTCCATTCAGAAGGCATCTCTCACTGTCCGTGTAGCATGATTCGACACAAGTAAGTCTATTTTCAGGGGCACTTCTGACTACCTGTAGGTGACGAGTCTGTGCTACCTTTCATGAAAATTTAATAAGACTGTTTTGGGTAACTCAAACGCAGGCGTCTGTCTAAAATTAAGGAATTGTTTTCGTCGGTTATTGCAGGTAACAACTGTCTGTATCTGAGAATTTCTGCACAAGCATGTGTCATGATAAAATCAAGAATCGACAAGCGTCGATACTCCGCGACGGAACATTCCTATACGTTTTACAGATGGCGCATAAAGTACTGACTGGCGGATTGTTTTTGGTGATGATGACACTGTGATAGTCCCGTGTGAGTGATCAGGGTGGCCACGCTTTCGAGAATCTCAAAGTCCATGACTTTTCCAGGTTTTCCAGACAACTTTTAGAGGATTTCCAGGTCATTTCGTAAATCAATTTAAACCGCGTTCAGCCCTGTCC
>CABIKL010003201.1:0-11283 GCA_902196195.1 Aptinothrips rufus | reverse complement strand
ATTTTTATCCAGACTCGTATCTTGGTGTGGCTGATCAGTATATTGCGCTCCACTACCCGACCGACGAGTTATTTTGCATTGGTGGCCAAGATATGAGTCGTGAACGGACGAGATGAGCTGCATGAGTAGATGAGCGGATGAGTTGATTGTAAGAGCACCTTTACGCACGTACGCATGCACTTGCGTGCGTCGCTAACTTTACAGACCTACGGCCCTACTTGTGGCTACAACTGGAACCTGTTAAAATAGCCTACGTGCATGAAGTAGGACCTACGTGGATTCGACTATGGCACTCTCAGATGTGTGACTGTAGTGCTGTCAAGTAAAACCGTCCTGAGTCTATCCGAAACTTATGGCTATATAGGTGACTCACGTTGCGAATTCCATATGGGAAGAGACTACGCCTACCATTGATCGTGCTCGTGTGGACGTCAACGCTCATGAAAGTTAACCACATCGCGAGCACATATTGTGCTTTGTCTTATAAAGACTGCAGCACTCAGAAACTTTGAGAGAAAGAGAAAATAAGTCAATGTTATGATGTTCTAGACAATTTAATACATATAGTTGGCGAATTTGTAGTACAGGGAAAAGATGCATGACAGATAGCATGGAACAAATATAGGAACTAAGGAAAATACAATTCGAGTTAGGTCACTATTTATTTTTATAGACAAGATAGAATGATTCGCTTCATGTGCAAATTATTTGTAATTTTAATGAAGAAAAAGCCTTGGTCCCATTCAAAGCACAAAAGTAAGCCAAAACAGACGATTTGAAGAATTTCATGGGTTACAACTGACCGCAGTCACATTTCATTAATACAAAACAATTCACTACATCAAATTTACGAAATTATCATTTTTTTGATAAAATCCAAATTACAAATGTTATACTGTGCTCTCAAGTCTAAATCTTATATTGAGATACCTCTGCTGAAACTGAGAAGATTTTGCAGAAGGAAATCAAAGACACTAAAGACTGAACAGGAGAATAAAAAACAGAAATGATGATATACAGTACGAATAGAATGCTCAGTTTTCTAACTCAACATTAGAAGCAGTTCTTGACTAATGAAAAAATAAATAGAATAAATTAACACAACATAAACAAGTCAGACACAACAAACTACTTTGTTGATGAGAAAAAAAAATCACAATTCTATGAAGTCTTGTTTTAATCCAACATGGCTAAACCAAATTTTATCCCAACACAGTGAAAAAAAGGAAAACACATACAAATAAAATCTCGCAAACCAAAACATACTAATTTAACTAAAACATTTGGAAGCAAAAGAGTTGACAGTCAAAAAGTCAAATAAAAAAAATATTTCAGGTATTTAAAATGGTTGTGACAGAGTCCAGATGATTCCCTGGTTTTTGGACGGAACAAACCATGACCTCATTTACATTTTTCCTTCTACAAAACATGAAAGTAATATCAACACAGCCAACTGAACAAAAAACAGTTCATCACATGACAACTGCATCAGTATATACATGCAAATCATGTTTTTTCCCCTAATGGAAAGAATATGGTACAAAAAAATAACAAATAAGGCTCAATGAATCAAAATTTCAAAACAAAATTACACTAGAGGATAATATTGCTCCATTCACAAGAAATTTGCTATAATTCGCCTACCCTGAAAAATATCAAACTTTCCTCAGCTAACATCCATTCTGTGGTCTGACATTGGATATTCTCAAAATCAAATCCTATTAAAGATGAAAATACACAATGAAAACTTATACAAAAGCATTTCAACCACAAAGTAATTCAAAGATGCAGACGAATAAGTCGTATTGATTCTCTAAAAGCTTGATTAGAGAGATTGATCAATACAATTTTCAGATATTGATGATGGCCTGCGTCCACGTCCACTGAACGCTAGCATCTACCGAGGGTTCACTGAGCTTGAAGTTCACCTTTGCTATGGCTGACAATACAGGAATGTTGATTTTTTTCCCTTTACTTAATACTGTATGTGATTGCTTTGAACAAATACTCAATGAACAAGTACAGCACAAGCAACTGAGGAAATAAAAGCACTTTTACCCATTTTGAACTAATGGTCATCATTTACTCAACAGCGTCGCACACTAGGTAAAGAAAAAATGTGCTTCAGAAAATCATACTTTGAAATAACTTGCTGATGTTTCAAGATAATCATAGAACACCACTGAGGTACTGCAGAAATGATTGCATGACCATTTTCTATGTAATGAAATCACGCTCAGTCTGTATCTCAGAAAATATTACTAAATACAGTATCACAAATAATCAATACAAGCCACAATATAAACTTGTGTGCATTTAGTAAGATATCACAAACATAACACCAATGCTTCTATGCATTTCCTCATGGGAAAAAATATTGCCCTCTTAATAATGAAGCACTGTTTGTCTCGAAAGGGTAACAGTGGATGTAGTACATTTATCGAAAACTCAAACCATATCTTTGAGTAACTTCAGGCGAATGTGTTGATGCCACTGACATTAAAAGGGGGACATCATTAGGCTCAAGGGAAAGAGATGAGATCAGAGTTTCCATGCTGCAAAATTCTGATGTCAAAAGGAAATCAGACAGTGCTTGACTGCGCAACAACATCTCTTGAAGCCGGTTTTCTATAAAGGACAGACACTGAAACCAGAAAATGATCAATTTTAGAAACACCAACAAAATAAAAAGCCCTTTTGAAATGGAATGTTTAAAGCTAAAATTAACGAACCGATTCAGGAGAGGCATGTAACTTCCACATATGATACACAGATTCCAGCATATTTGCAACAAGTTGAGACAGACCTGCTCGGACACCAATGGTGCCTGGCCTATCCACTACATATGTATGACTTGAAATGAGCTGAACTTCCCTGTACACAAACAAACACAAAAAATAAATACAAATCTTACTTATTTTAATGCAGAAAGTTGAGAAAGTAAGTACAAATTTTGAAACATACTATTATTTAAAAGACTAGCAACAGGAGATTGCTTACCAAGAATCTACATTGGCGACAATAGCTACAGCTTCTGAAACACTAGGATCCAGACAGGGATGCTGAGCATCAAGGGCAAGATCCCTCCTCAATGTCATCTCCCATCCCTGAGCGAGAGGGGCACAGCCCTGTAGCACCCTCTCTGGGATGTAATGCGAAGAGACGCCCCCAAACAAGGATCTAGCAATACCCCATTCACAGCTTGTTTCTGTGCATTCACCCAAAGGTACACTCGAGGGAACAGGAATCTCAATAATATTTGAAGGCTCACACTTTTCATCGAGAGGCTGTGGAGACAATCCACTATCTAGTAACTCTTCACAAATTGTATGCTCATTTTCTTTGACAATACAGGGATCTTCTTTGCTACTATGGCAATTTTGGCACACTGTCATGAACTTCATAATCTTTCTATTTTGGCTTTGAATGCAGAAGGAACTGTGAGCTCTCCTCAGTCTTTTCATGTGTTTCTTAATGTTAGATTGTTTACATTCTTTCAGAGGATGTATGTTTTCCTTTTTATCCACATGTGAAACCTGACTTCCACAAGTTATACAAAATTCACTTTCTGGAACTTCGTGTTTATTCGACTTAAAACACACAGGAAGATTGACACTCAGAGATCTTGCAAGAGAACGTAAATTTGATGTCATTCCAGATGAGGAATCCTTTCCTTCTTCGAATTTGATGAAGGCAGGCTGGACAGTCATAATCTGGGGTAAGATACAATGGAATGGTTTGACTTCATCTTTTTCCGAAATATTCATTCGAAAAGTTCTTGCTTTTCCCACGTTTTTGTCATATTTTGAACACCAAAGTTTAGACCTCAAACTAGAACTACAAGTATTTGCGGAATCACCTTCTTTGCTACTGTGAGCCAAAAAGTTTTCAGATGCAGAGCGAACTGGAGACAGTTCAAATGATTCACATTCAGAAAATCCACTTTCAACTTCACTACCTGAGAAGCTAAGAGGCTGGTCTTGCAGCTTTGCTTTGCCTTCAACAGCAACTTTAGTTTGCTCAGGTTCTTGGTCTTGCTTTTTTCTTCCTTTCAAATTCACTAGATCCTCATTTTCTCCAAGTACAAATATCACTTTTTCTAAAGAAGGGTTCAAATCTCTTGTAGAAGGTGGGCTCCCAAAATTATTAACACGATCACAGGACAACCTTGACTCGTTTTCTGAGAACTGGTTAGAGGATAAGAGTTCTCCAGATGCACCTGAAAAGAATACCTTATCCTTGTTTATCGCATCCTCATCAACAGCTGCAGAAGTAATTCTTGAGGAATAACTCATAGTCCGTCTAAGTCCTTTGCTAGACGGCCTTTTGGATTGCATTTCACAATTTGATTCCTTCATTCCAGCGTTGAGAGAGTTTTCACTTTTAGATGAAATATTCTCTGTTGTAATAAGTGATTTCGGTTTCAATGAAAAGCAATCTGATATTTTTCTAGTGCTGACTGGGGTGGTAGCCTGACAAGCAGTAAGATGAGGAGAACATTTTCCACTCAGAGGACGGAGAGTAGATGAGGAAGCTGTGCGATCGTCAATTGATAGTAACTGTGCTACATGAGGTTTAGATAGATTTGAGCAATAGGATAAACTTGATTGGAAATCACAATCTTGTAATTTAGGTTCATGGCGCTCAAGTCCAGCACACCTGATAAAATATGACATGATTCGAAGAATTTTTTCAATATTTTCGATATGGTTCTTATTTGAAGCCAAAGATGTCATCACAATGGTTCGTGATGTTTTAAGAGGATGTCCAAGCGCACCATATAAATCCATAGCTTGAGCCCAGAGAGGGTTATAAGGATAAAGTTTTGGTAGATCAGAGAGCTAAAAGAAAAAAACAAACAACTTGTGAAAATCACTTTACTCAAATATAACACTACACTGTTGAACATCCAACTTTAATTTTAAAAACATACGGTACTTACGGTGGAAGATGATTTTTGTTTGTCAGGGTTTGATTGTTGGAGACTTTGATGCAATCCTGGAGTAACAGTTGGGACCCATCCTAAATGATGTGTAAGAACAGCAGTGATAAGTGTGCTCATAAAACTGAAACAAACAGAAATGTAAAAAATCTAGTATAAAAAATACCACCAGACATAAGTTAATTTGCTCAACACAAAGTGATTAAGTGAAATGGCAGATACTCACAAATTTGTATCCTTTGTATCATAAACTTCAAGCATTTGACACAGCTCCTGCATAAAACCTGAGGCAATGGATAATCGTTGAGCTTGAGAATGTGCTCCACTGGAAAGCAACCCTAACCACAATGGGACAGGCAGACGAGGACCCAAGAGAAGATCTTCTATACTCTGTTTTATGTCAAAACTAGCATCAAACATCATGGACACAAATAATTCCTTTCGGCAATATGCTCTTTCAACTGCAGTATGGAGACGTACAACCATACTCTCTAGCAAAGCAGAATGTTCTAGGAGAAATTCTTGCATGGTTCTGCAAGTATCATACAAAGATCAAATTAGCTAGTTTAAAAAAATAAAATAATCTTCACATTAAAATTTAAAGAGGATGGTGGGATGGACTCACCCTCTCTGGTGTTCATTGAGACTAATTATTACTGTAATTCCAAGTTTTGTCCGACGGAGAGGCTTGTCATCTTCACAAGCTGGCAGAGAACCACAGGAGGCAAGAGAATCAGCATGGGTCAAGCTCTGACTAGAATCGAGATCAAGAGATGTGCTCGCAGTACGAAGCCATCTCCTTCTTAAACTTGACAAGCTACCACCTGATCCTAAATAAAAGATGATGAAAACATAAATTTGGAAACATTAAAATTTTGATCTCACTTTATAACAGTCATAAATAATCATATTTCTCTAACAATAATATCTCCTTTTATTTTTCAATAAAAGGAACTAGATCAAAATATACTAGTAAATAAAATCTCACCTTTGAGGGAATCAGGACTTGCTAGAGCTGCATTGAAAGAGCCATTGGTGTGCAAACCTGTTGTACTACATTCACTGTTGGTATAGCATCCACTGTCCCCTTCCAAGCTGCCCAGATTATGACCAACTGAGCGAACTACCTGAGATTCTCCACGCTTAAGGCTACTTGGTAATGGTACATCAAGAGGACATGAGCCTGCTAAAGTAGCTAAACACGAAATAATAAATGAGATGTATAACAAACAGCCTCTAGAGAATTACGAAATTAAAAACAAAGAAGTGAACTTACAAATTTTAGAATCTGAACTACTATTACCACCTGGAAAGTAATCATTCATGGAATTGATGGAGCTCCCGTATGAATCTTCCAGGCCACGGTCGCTAAAATGAGAAATGCATGTTCAGAGTGCAGGCATATTTAAAAAAAAATGAAGACACAGGTAGAAAAGCAAAAACTACCTTGTTCTTTTCGATGGAGAATTAGCTACTTTTGTTAACATGAGAACAGGAGGACATCCACCAACATGGACTTTGAAAGTTGAGCCTCGGAAAGCCATGGCAACAGAGCCAAATATCATTTCCCCAAGGGCTTTTACATCTGAAGTAGGACGTGTATACTGAAATGACGACATGAAATTTTAAATGAAGCATCCACAAAATACTTGAATATGGAAAGATTGTTATATACTGTCAGTACCTGATAGCCGAACCCATTTGTTATTTCTACACATGAGGCTTCTCCTTTTCTTGTTTCGTTTGTCTTCAAACCAGATTGGACTTTTCCACATTCTGATGAAGTAGGCAATGGAACCTTTCTCACAGCTTTAGAATCAAACAAGAGTTTTCTTCCTCGGCGTTCGCACTCACGGAACAGCAATATTCTCACTTGATCCCTGTTGAACTCAAAAATCTTGCGGCTGCAGATCAGATTAGAGCGTTAAGATTAAAATTTAAGTAAGATTAAGAAATTTCAAACCACAGAATTCTAATTACTACAGTCAATTTCAGTATGGGTTAACAAATTAAATAACATTGAAGTTTGATGACAAAAAAAAAAAAAAAATTTAAAAAAAAATTTAAATCCACAAAAATTAAGACTAATTAATAATAAAGCTGGGACAGTACAAGTCCTCTCCGTGGAAACAAAATTTACGCTAAATACTTACTTCAACTGAGTGGAAACTGGATGGCCATAACCTTTTTCAGGTTGCTGCCTCTTTCTTGACGGAAAAAGACGGTTCAACAAGGCCATACTTCAGAATATCGACGAGTGTAACGTTAACATTTTTGGAGGTCCACAATTTGCTTTTCCTTAACCCAGTCTATTTTTAAGTTTAAGTAAATAAAATCACGTGCAGCCAGCGGCTCGTCAGGGCTAGGGCTACGCTATTCGGGTTGTGTTTTGGTTACCTTCGAATAGTGGTTTTCAAAGTTATGCGGAGGTGTATGAGATCTACATTGTTACATCATGGTTACATGAATATCATTAGATGGAATATGTGGCGAGCTAGTAGATGTGTAGCATGTAGCAATATGTTTATTTCTCTAGTGTACTCATAGTCGATGTGTTTTGGTGCGAATACTACGAGAATTATTCGCACTGTATCTCGTATGGCTGTTTTGCCAATGTTATATTTCTGTTCTGTTAGTGAAATAACGTCAACAACTAAAACTGATATTTACAATCGTCAATTTCGGGACAGAAGTATTTCACCTTCGTTGATTGGGAAACTGCTGGTTTCTGCTAAACGATCAATGTATCTTGCCAGTGGTTGCCTTGAACATGGAGGCAAACCCAATCAGTGTTATTTTAGTCAAAAGTGACAGCAAAGGTGACAGATTACTTTTCCGCTTCCCATATGCAACCGATTCAAGACAACATGGAGAGGCAACACAAATACGTCGTCGAAATCCGTATGCTTTGACCATTGCTGAAGATCTCCTTCAAAGTCAACCTCCTCAAACCACCAACATCCAGCATGGTCGTCTCACAGGTTTCACAGATGAGGTACAAGTCCACAAAAAAGTTAAGATATTTATATGTCATCGTCTTTGTCACTTAAAATTAATGGCAGAGACTTAAATGGTAGTTGCGTGTCCTCTAATATAGGGAATCTCTGTTCTCTGTTTTTCAGGTCCTGTCCACACTCTTTGCTGTCAAACCTGAGCTTTGTGAGCGCAAATTTGAACTGAAAGTAAATGACGTCAGATTTGTGGGACATCCTATTCAGTTGCCAGCATCAAGCCATTCCAGGAGTTCTCTTGGAGGTAACAAGGTCTCATGTAAGCTCCAACTCAATTTAAAAAAAAATGTGAGTTGAATCTAAGTTTTGTTGTATTTATCTTACAGGAGGAAGCGGTACTAAATTGGACACTACTTCTCATACCATCTTGATTAATATGGTCTTTGCCCTGCATGCCACTGCCAGCCATTCGATAGTTAAATGCTATTATGACTTGAGCAAAAGACTTGGAGTTGCCCTTCGACATGAAGAAAAAAGATGTGCCTATGTTACTCAGGAAACTAAAATAATGGTTACTGCACATGATGAATTTGCAGCAAGGTGATTATCAATACTGCATTAACTAGCAGTGAAATTTCTCTTTTTTCTGAGCTTTTGAAGCATATTCTTTTCATCACTTTCCTTTTAGGCAAACTGACTGTAACATTGATGGAGCGGAGTCTGCATTTGACCTTATTCTTTATCGTAGCACTCTTGCCAAACAATTAAAGGGAGTTTTTCTGGATCTCATTCAAACAGGATTGGTACGTTTGCGTATTAACAACTGGCTTCAAGTTAGCTTTTGTCTTCCACAAAAGGTCCATCAAATTCATTTTCATCGTAAAAACTTCATCATTGAACCAGAATCCATTGATAGGTATTTATCGTTGTGAGGTACTTTTATTATTGAGAGCGATCCAGACAGGTTGAGTATCACATATTCTTAACTCCAGATGTCTTCAAAGTCTTCGCCCTTATCATGGTCTTTTGTTGCTGGTGGAACCAGTTGAGCTGCTTGAAAGCATGCCCCCGGATGCATCACCAGCCCTTGTGAGACTTGTCCAAGTCCACAGTCCTTTAAAAAGTTTGCAGACTTTGTCAGCTGATGCAGACCTTACCCTAGCTCAGGTCTGTATCTTAGTCTAAATAAAATTATATTATCATCCTGAAAATAGGTTTCCTAAACTTAAAAAAGATCTTCTGGAACTTGAAAGATTGCATTTTGTGTCCTGTTTAAAAATTTAACTAATTCCTTTTCTTATAGGTTTTTCAGTTGACTGGACACTTGGTTTACTGGGCTAAAGCCACGGTGATATATCCTCTATGTGAAAGTAATGTTTATGTCATTGCTCCTGATGCACCTACAGATCTCAACTCACCATTAGTTGAAAGATTTTCTGAACAGTTCCCTGGAATGTGTCTCCTTCAGGTATTTATCAAAAATAAAAATCAATCATCATACATTATTTCTTATTTTTTGAATGAGCTTATTTTATCTTAGAATCCTTGTGCGTGTTTTTTCATTTGCAGACTATGAGTGAATTTTCACTACCATCGTCCATTGGACAGAAAGTAAGCCCGCTCCTGGGGTCTCAGGCTCAGAACCAACTGATTCGCACAGTTGTTTGGATGTTGCGTCACAGGCTCTTATTACAACTCCACACTTACGTATATTTTATGGCCACTTCTCGGGGCCTCAGCTGGCCTCACCAGGTGGGTACCCAGGTACCAGTTGTATTGTTCCCAGTTATAACATTATGCTATTTTACTATCTGAAAAAAATTTCTTTCTCCTTTTTCAGGAAGGATCTTTGCTGGCAGGACATGGGGAGGGTAGTTACCACAGTACCCCTGAAGAGCAGTTGAGCCTGGGACCTGCAGGTACCTGGAGTGGAGGGCACGCCAGGAGCGACAGTGATGCCAGCTCAATAAGTGATGATATTGCTGTGCTGAGAGCGGAAAAGCAACTTCAGCTTTTACAGCAACGTGAACAGATATCGCAAAGCCAGCCTAACATGTTAAATGGAAGGGGCATCAGTCCAAATCTTGGTAGGTTTTTCTCATTTAAATTTTTTTTTTTTTTTTTAGTTGTTTGTACCTAGATGGAAGTGCCTCAGTTTTATTTGCTTTGCCTATCAGATGATGGTTCAACTGATGGTGACAAAGGCAGTGGTCTCATACCGGAAGAATTACTAGCTGATTTCAGTGAGGCAGAACGTGTAGCAATCTTGAAGATTCCAGCCGCTACAAATTCTGATGATCTTGCATTACTTGCTAAGTTGTATCGATGTGGATATCTCAGGGGGCTGCATCATCTCGAAGAAATTATGTATCTTGAAAATTTAAGAAGATCGCAATTGCTGCAACTTCTTGACAAATTCAGAGATGTGCTGGTAACATGTGAAACGGAGGATCCAGCCCTCTCAATTTTTTACTCTCATTATTGATGTACCTGCTTTTGTGATAAATGAACTGTTGTTTTTATGTTTTCAACTCAGTGTTCTCCTTTATTCTGGAGTGCCTTTGTTTTGATCATGGGGTCATGTACCCGCGAAGTTTACCGCAAGTACAAAGTACAAAGACCCCTGAGCTGTGGGAGGGAAGCCCCTCAGAGCAGCATACGGAAGGGGGAAGGATGGGGGGTGAGAACAGGATAGTGGTCTGAAGCCCCTCAGCCCACCGCTGTCCGCCGCGTCCATCGTGCGGTATGTCGCGTGCGGTGGTAGCATCCGTCCTATCCCAGAGAGAACAGAACCATCTGTCCTGTCCCCGCAGTAGTAGCTATTGGAGCCCAGCGTTGGGCGGAGCTTATTGGCAGCTCTTTCCTTCACGAGTCTAAACCGGAAATGAAAACAAAAGATAGGCAACGTAGATGGATGAAACGAAGCGCCTGTAGACATCCCTGCGACTGCTAATAGAAAGGTGCGTAAAGTGAAGCGGTCGGACCGCGGTCGCACCGTTGGAAAGGTTGGAAAAGCGGTCGGAGCGGTCCCGACGGTTCGGCTTCTTGCTGTAACCGCCGCAACCGGGACCGCCGGGAGCGCTCTCTTTACGGCAGGTCCCGGCGGTCGGACCGGGGCGACCGCGGTCGGACCGCCTCACTTTACGCACCTCTAGTACACGTTGGAATCTCTCCCGAGACACGAGGAAGCCATGGCGCAGTGGTCAGAGCCACCGCCTCCTCATCCATCAGCCTAGTTTTGACGCTGGATGGTCCACTTTTTCTTTAGGCCACACGGCTGGTTGTCGTAGATTGACGAGAAACGGACTTGTTGAGACGTCCGCTAGAGCGCTCAGAGCGCAACACGTGGAGTATCGCCGAAGAAGCAGACGCCTCGAGTTCAATTTCAAG
>CABIKL010003200.1:0-11284 GCA_902196195.1 Aptinothrips rufus | reverse complement strand
TGTGCTACTCGCCGGTAGACTGCGATAGCGTTGACCTCTGGCCGGGGCAGGACACGAACAGGTCGCTAGCTCCGGGTCCGCTTCTTGCCCGCGATCACCACCTCCGATGACTGGAAAAAACGACTTTTGATGGATGAAGAGTACCGTTGCTTCTCCTCACGAGGCGTGGCGTGGCGTGGCGTGGCGCTCAGCCTCCCCTCCCTGCTGGTCCAGCCCCTGCTGGGCAGCAGCCAAGGCGCTGAGTGGGCCGTGTACCTTCGGATCCATTGCTTTCCAGGATCGCGCACAAAAAGTGATCTCTAAACACGTCATGGAGGGTGCGACGGGCTGCTGCACGGAAAAACCAGAATCTACCTTTATCTAAACTAATCAAACCAAACCCAGAAAGGGCAATATTTTAAAGTCCTTTTGAGACGAACAAAAACGTGTCTAGTAGTTTCCTGAACATTTTAAAATAGATCCCAAAATGACGTTTAAAATTGTTTTTTGCACTTAGTTTTGTGCCGCGCCCGCCCTGGACCGATAGGCAAGGTTGTTTTCCAAGTTCTGAACAAACGACAGCAGTGTTTGAACACTTACTCCAAAGAAACGTTTACTAGACATCTTCAGGCGCCGTGCCCCATCCCACCCCACCCCGCCCAGCCCCGCCCCATCCTACCCCACCCCGCCCAGCCCCGCCCAGCCCCGCCCCATCCTACCCCACCCCGCCCAGCCCCGCCCCATCCTACCCCACCCCGCCCAGCCCCTCTCCCGGAATGGGCTCATGGCTGGAGGGGGTCGGTGGAGGGAGGGAGCAGGGGGTGGGAAATCCGACTCGGCGGAGCAGATAATTGAGTTAGGCTCAGTAACCATCATCCACGCCTCTTCTTATCAAATATTAGTTCTGTCTTGTTTCTTCCCGTCCCTTCTTCTTGTACAATGGTTCGCCCCCCTTCCCCGCCCCCAACCACACTCCAGGCCTGTCAAGCTGCCTGTCCTCTGGTGACGCGTGGCCGGTCTGACTCCGGCACATCCCACACTGCGACGCGCTCAGCCCAGTTTTTCATCGACGTGCTGGAATAATTCCAGTTTCCGTCCAGCTTGCCATTTGAACTGGCCTTCAAAGGATATGCAGGGAGACTCTGGTGAACGTCCGATTGAGATGCGGAGTTTCACTGTGAAAATTTGTCGTCACTTTGACGACAAATATCCTGATGATTTTTTTTCATCCGACAGAAATGACGACAAATCCTAGTCAATCCGACAGCACGTTCGTCATTTTTGTGATGATTAATCACATAGTCTCCGAACTGATATGCAAAGAGCGTATGGGTGATGACATTGTCATCAAGCTGCCATGATGAAATTTCTGTAAAAATAATTAGCCATGGCATTGTCAAAATAATGACTAAATTTTTTACAGTTTTTATGAAAGTTTGAGTAAGTGCGAGAGAGACACGCGCGCCACACCATCTTGCCTACACTTATACAAAACTCATTAAAGCCCATCTCACTCGTACCTCGTGCACTCTGGCACTGAAATACAACGCATCCTTTAGAGTAGACAGCCCAACGTACGACCTAATACTAGCGCGGTGTGTCAACTCTGTGACTCACAGAAATCTGGGGTGTTGTAATTACTAACTGAAGTCCCAGCCGGCTTTCGAAATCCTTAATCAAATCGCACGCACGAGTGGCGGGGAGTCAGCAGCCAAGCAGGCGCGCCCAAGTTTCTTCGCAACGCCGCGGTGACAAAGTCTCCCTAGTGTCAGCCCAATTATTAGGGGCGTAATTAAAGTACTGCTATGCAAATGTTGAAACTTTGGGCTGGAGAGTAATGGAATTACCTCATCAGGGAATCGATATAACTGAATTATCAAGTCATGATATTCCGGTTGGAGAGGCTGAAGTATCGCATAAGACCGCAGAGAGAAAAAAACACGCCAGGAGGGAGGGGAGGAGAGGGGCGGGGAGGGGAGGGGCGGGGAGGGGAGGGGCGGCGTCTTGGCGAGAGTTTGGGAGGGGCGGTGCGGGACCTTGCCTTGCCATCGCTACAATAATTATTTAATTAATAGAACATTGTCTCCTCCTCTCGAGTTCTCTTTCCGTTGTTCCGGAGTGTACTGCTGAAATGAATGTGAAACGAGAGACGTCGTTATGACTGCAATCATCTCCTTGTTTTATGAATTCTAACTTCCTTTCTCCCTGGGGCAGAGCAGAGCAGTCACCCGACAGCAGCGAGTCGGTGTACAATTTACCTTTGCAGAACTATCATCACGTTGATGCTATTTTCGGCCTTTGGATGTCCCAGCTCAAATGCACCTCGATCGAGAGATATTATTCTTTCTTGACGAAGATTATTAGTTCAGAATCAAAATTAGGAGAGAGAGAGAGAGAGAGAGAGACCAAGGGTCGCTGCACTCTCAGCCTCTTATTGACTTTTTCTTTACGGGGTACAAAGTTTTTTTAAGCAGCAATATAATGTACTATTTGCTTCATAACTACAAAGTAATTGCTTGCATATAATGAACTATTGTTTCGTAAGTAAAAATATTAAGAAAAAAAGTCAATTATCCTGACTAATTTCTTTGTGGTTCGAGACGAATGCCTTTTTAAGCAATTGCTGCACAAAAAACTAAGTAGTGTACATAGAAAAAGTCAATAAGAGACTGAGAGTGTGTCATTCAGAAACCATCGACTCAAATTTCACAATCGGGGTCAATTTTTTGTTTTCAAGGACAAAAATAAACTTGGGTTGTGATTGTTATCGCCACCAGTCTTTGCTCTGCAGTTTTTATTATCAGGTGGTGGTGAGAATTGGGCCATTCAGAAATGAGGGCAGAGGGAGGTGGGGGTGGACCGGGCTGGACGGAGATGATTGTAAAAGATGCGAGTAAAGCGTGACGTCATTTGTGGATGGGCCCGTATCGTGTTCACCTCGGGAAGCTATTCCAGACCTGTCCAGAGCTCGGCGACCTTCCTGGGCTCAAGGACACGCGACCCGACCCCAACCGGTGTCCTGTCGGCCGCGCTGATTAATGGCGGAGTCTAATCAGGACGCTGGGGACGGGACGCAACTAACTATACATCGAATTCAACCGGACCTCCAGCCTCGTCAGGTTGTCCAACCGATGTGTGGTCGTGATCATAGAGCACTGCTGGAAAACATTGTACTAGTATTTTTGTATTAGCGTTTTTGTTTTTTGTTGTTTATACCGCCTTGCCTTTCAATCTTAGCCTCTTATACTTCTTCTTCATTACTTACAATAAATTTTAAGCAGAAGCATGATAAAATGTTCACTGCATAATTACAAACCGTTCGCTTAAATATAATAAACTTTCATTTACTAAGTGAAAATATTAACAAAAAAAGTCAATTATACAAGACAAAATTCTTTTTTAAGCAATTATCCTGCATAAAAAACTAATTATTTCACATACTACGAGTCACTATGAGGCGGAGGGTGTTGGTTCGGCAGAAATGACCGGAGTAGAAACAGTCATTTTGCTTTTGCACTGACGATATCTTCGTAATCATCTTTGCTAAGTATGCCAACATTTAGCACAATTCCTAAAACAATGCCTCCCCCCGGGCTAACTGCTGCCGGAGTGCTTAGTGCTTCCGGCGTTGAGTCGCAGACAGAAATAAGTGGAAACAGTATCGAATCGATATCGAATCGACAGAAATTGCATCGAAACGGTATCGCATAATCGACGTCGTTTCGACCGCGCATTTCTCACAGCGAGTAAGTACCTCATCGCGCCACGCCCGCGTTCTGTTGTGCCAACGAGCATCCAGCCAGCCGGCCAGACCGAGCAGCCAGGCAGCTTTCAATTAGGAGCCGGGCGAAGGCAATCATCATAATGCAGGCGGCACACGCGGTTTGTAACTGTCGCGACTCGTCGTGATGAATGGCGCCGGGTCACGCAGGGCGCGTCAGGGTCCCCGTCAAGGAGAGGAGCGAACTGAACGTACGCCTTCAAGATGAATGACCAGACTATCCGCTACCGATGTTCACTCAATTCGAGCGTTTCATAATGCGGATACGAAACGAATGCCTACACAAGAAAAAATTCGAATCACTGCAAAACTCGAACCGTCGAATCGAAGGAAAAATCCTTCGAATGTTCGAAGGTTTTGTGGAACCCGTCGAATCGAAGGATCTTTTTATTTCCATCGAATATACGTTGGAACGGCGACGCAGACGGCAGTTCGATGGACTAATTACTTCGAATCGACTGGTTCCACGAACCTTTGCATTTTCCTTCGAGCGTTCCTCTGATTTGAAGGTTTGAGTTTTGCAGTAAATTTACTTTTTTCCCCCATAATTTCAAGGACAGTTTAAGTGTGATTAAAGGAAATTAGTACTAAATTGTTGTCTTGTTGTGCATGACAAAGCATCATCTTACATTCTGTCCGAAATTGTGATTGGGTTTTGTACTTCTCCGTGCATGCATATTAATCACAATTTTATGCATAAGAGTAGAGGCAAAAATTGTGCGTAACTAAGCACAAATTTGTCTACAATCTAGCACACCAGCTGTTGATCAGATCTTTATTTGGTCATCGTCGCTGGGCAGGTTGATCGTCCTTCACGCGTTCTCCTCAGACCGGCTCTTACTAGTGACACGAGGGGTCCCTTATTCGCCTGAAATGGGTACACCTGGAAACAAGAGAACGAGGAAAACAAAGGGAAAACATGGGATAACATGAGAAAACAAAGGATAACATGATATAACATGAGGAAACAAAGGATAAATTGGGATAAAGGATAACAAAGGAAAACATGAGATAACATTGGGACCGGTACACCTGAAAACACGAGTAAGGGAAAGGGACCCCTCGTAGTGGCACTAGTGTTCACTCGCACCAGATACGTCTTTGCTGACAGTGCGGAGCTCGGTGCGGTGCTCGCTCTGCAGGGACTGGGTCTGGATGCTGGACAGTTTCTCTGCGGTGTGAGCTGGACAGACCATGATAGGCGCGGCTAGCCCACGAGCAGCAACAGACACGAGAATAATTCGCGGCGCCACAAAGGCAGGAATTAAAATTGTGTCCGGGCGGGTAATTGAAGCGTTAGTACGAGGGTAATGGCACCCCGCCCCGCCCCGCCCCGCAGTGTCATGGCACCCCATCGACAATTTTAATAAAACGTAAAGCTTTGCCGCCGAGGCATTGTCCGTTGTCCTCTGCTCTTTCTGCTGAAAGAGAAAATACGCTCAGACGGCGCAGCGCCTGCTGGACTACTTGGACCCGCGACTATACTGTCTGAACTTAAGCAGTAGGGTAGTCAGAAAGGCGACTAAAATACATCGAAATGAAAGTCAAGTGGACGATGTTTAGAACGTACTTTGGATTTCCCCTGATTCTGCTCTACACTCTAAATGTCTAGGAACGTTTTTTGTTCACTCGTAGTAGTAACGTTTTTACACATAAGTAGAATATTAGTATCAATTTACTGACAATATAGTAACAGTTTAGTGAACACTTTGTGATAAAGGACAACAAAGTTGTCGCTATTCTAGTAATATGGGTGAAAACGTTTACTTAAGTCGGAAGTCCGAACAGTTAAGTTGCTATGGGCATTTAGAGTGTAGGGATCGTGCTTTGTATTTGAGCTGCGATTGTTCAAATGCCGCGTATCCGCTTTTGTATTTTACCTATTTTACTATTGCACTTCTTGGTTCTTGCGACGAGGCAAACACGTGACTCTTCTTGGGAGCGCTTACATGCCAGTCATCCATATCGACGCCCACTCCACTTGCCTCCTTGCGCAGTGATTCGGGACGAGAAGTCAAGGGCTGTCAGGAGTCAAACTGGCGAGGAAACTGTACCACCCCCGCTAACAATGAGACATGTGAACACTGTTAGACAACAATCACTTAAGATTAATGACGTCTTATTCCAGAGACTAATCCACTTAACCCATTGTTATAAGTTGTCAGGCGCGCCTCTCCGCCCCGCTCGCTCTCGCCAAGTCCCTGTCTCTGCTGCGCGAATCTCTCTCTCTCTCTCCCTCTCTCTTTCTGTTCCTATCTCTCTCGCTCTGTCTCAGTCTGTCTCCTTCCTTCGCTCTTCTCCCTCGAAACGTCTCCATCGTAGTTACATTTGCTCTCCAGATTCCCAAAGTTTACTCACAATGGATTGGCATGTGGACTTCAGAGCGAACTCAGTCTGCGTCGCTTCAGACCCTTGAGTGAACAGTCTCTTAATGACTTCAGTGATCGCTTCCTCTGGCGTCGATCTGACTCGCAGCAAGGAATAGATCGCAAGGAATCACTTGCCAACAAGCCGCGCGTTAGAGACTCTCCATGTTTGGGCATGGGGGGCCACGCTTTGAACCTCTACCGTTTGACGAATGTCGGTCGTCTCCTTCCAGGGGCGCTATGCCTTTGTAGTGATGCCTATCGTCGAGAAATGCATTCGGTAAACAAAACAGGGGGCGTGTGGGATTTGAACCCACGACCGCAGGCGGCGGACCTTACTGCTCAGTACACCCTTACTTCCTCACTAACGAATTTAGGATTTGGGGAACGTGCACAAACCACTTGGTTCAATTTAGGGGAGGGGGTAGGTTCCCTTTTTTCATACACTACAAACAAATCAACCGGCATAACGAACTAACAAAATTCGTTCGTATTATGAACGAAATCGTTAGTATTACTAACACTTTCTTCGTAATACGAACGATTTTGTTAGTACATTATGAAGGTCGAAATTTGTTTGAAGCGCACGGTAAAAACGGTTCATTGGAGTCCAAGGATAGGTGGACAACTTCAAGGATCCTTATGGGCTTTTAATCATAGCCGCATCCTTGAAATCCACCCATCCTTGAATTTCAAGGGATCGCTTTTACCGTTGTGTATGAACGAATTGTTAGAGTGTACTCTAACCGACATTTTCTTTCTTGACTGGACCACCTGTCGCTTGGTACCTGAGGGCGGTCAAGAAGGAGCATTCTAGGTCGACGTTAGCGACGCCCTATGAACATGTGCACAGCTTCCCGTGCGGAGGTTGGCTCGGTCCGTCTCACTCGCACACTGGAGCTGGGCCGAGTGGAAGGGGCTGGCTGCCTGCCGGGCTGGCTGGCTGGAGACTAGCTCACCAACAGGTTGGCCGGACGCCTCGCTTCGCACCATCTGCATCGTGTTCCCACGCACCTTTTTGCGCGTCGCCCCCAGCGAGGTTTAGCGGCACCTCGAACCCTCCCCTCTACATGGCTGGCCGCCCCGCCGCGCCCCGCCGCGCCCCGCCGCACCCCGCCGCACCCCGCCGCACCCCACCGGACCGGCTAAGGGACTTTGCACAGATTTAACTTCTCCCCGCCCGCATCCCTCCCCTGCTCCGCACCCTCCTATCCCAACTCCCTACCTACCCTTGCCCGGCCTCTATTCTTCCTTTATCCCCGTGAAGCCGGAATTTCGTCCAAACTTTGCGAGAATCGGATAATGCAACGTTGCGACCGCAGGCGCAAATCAGAATACCTCGAATCGAAGTCTCGTCGAGTCGAGCCCGTCCCGTCTCAGTCCTGGCAGGGGGAGGGGGAGGGGGTGTCTGTTTGAAAGCGACGGCCCCGTCTGTATCGCTCCAGGGCTGGCCACGACAATACTCTGGATCTTTTCAACAGCATTCGATTTGATCTGAGGCTTATTCTTTAGACGGGTGTCTTCTCTGAGAGGATTCCCTATCTCCAGACTGGCTACCAGCTGAGCCCGCTCAACTTAAAGCATTGTCATTTCGCTGCTGCGAATATCTTGTGATCCAACTTCGTGTGTCAAATAGACGAGGACGTTAATATTCGATCAACCATGAGGCTTTTCTCGCAAAGTGCGAGTCGCCTCCGTTCCCACATCTCCTAACGCACCTCCTGCACTCAGAGAGGCGCTTCCTTGTTACAACGTCAGTTTCGTTGTCCGAACGCAAAATTTAACGTTCGCGTACCAAAGAAATTTACGCAGTTTTCACGAAAGTTCACTGATGCAAGATCTTATCATTCTACGAATGAAATACGCATCATTGGTACAATGAAAATTTCTTTTCGAAAGCAAAAATTTACTTGGTGTCGGTGGAAACGTTTTTCATTGCTACAAAGAAGTCGGTTTCTGGTCGTTTTTTCTGTGATTTTATGCTCGACTGTATCGGCAGATGATGGATAATTAATCTCATTACGTTGCTTAAGTTATGTGCTTGTCATCTAAACACGGACATGGCGGCTTGATCATGTTCCATAACGTGTTAGCTGTTTAGGTAGTATTGAAAGTCCCTCCGCACGTGGAGTATACGGTTATGGATGAGAGCACGGTAAAACATACCGCGGTACCGCGGTAGAGGATGCTTATAAGCCGAGGCAATCTTCTCCACGTTCCACTCCTGTGTTCTGCCGGGATAGTCGATATGCTTCTCCCCCCCCCCCCCCCCCCCCCCCATTTTTTTTCTCTCTCTCACTTTCACACATTCTCGCTCTCTTCCTCTCTCTCGCTCTATATCTCTCTCTTTCAAATGACATTCTTTGTATGCGTGTTCGAGGCAGGAAGGAACACAGGGAAATAATATCAGGAGAGTAAAAATCAGAGGTGGGGGAGGGGGATTTATCCGGGGCGGATATAGACTTGGCAGGGTAGTACGATCAGGGGGAGGTGAGGGGACGGGGACTTCCTGAGCGGCTGGTTCCACGCACGATAAGGACCTTCATCCCCGGGAAACATGAAGTGGCCCAGGTTGGCCAGGAACATACAAATCCCGCGAGCAACGAACGAGTAATATCGGGTCAAGGCTCAGTGTGCTTTTCAAGGGTTGGATAACGTGATACGTCTTTCGCTTCGCACTCTTGGTGCTAACGGCTTTTTTTGTGCAAGGCAAAAACTAAAAAAAAAAGGAATGATGGAAAGAACGCTTCTGAAATAAACTTTTCTGTTAATTCTGTAGCTGTGCGATTTCTCATAGAGACTCGTTCAAGTTGTGATGTGAAAGGGGTTACCTCGGGTTGCCTAGCACACAAGTTGCGGGCGGTGGGCTGCCATGTGGGTCGTGCGGGTCTGGCCGGAGCCGATAAAGGGCTTTACAGAGACCCTCCATGCGAGCTTGTAGTGAGGGTGTGTGTTCACCGCAGAACATGTCACTGAGGATGACGCTGGCCTGGCATGGGCGTGGTGACCCCCCAGCCCCAGTATCTGATCTCTGTATTTCCAAGATTGGTCATGACCATGGAAAATCACTGGAAAAATATTACCAGTGTTTTTCTCTGTAAGTAAAAAATAGAGGTTCTTAGAATCAAACAGGAAAAACTCTGAAAACGTGGCCATTTCGAAAGAACAATTTGTTTCGGAATACCATTATTTTCGAAACAACCATTTCTTTCGAAATCAACAATTTCTTTCAAAATCAACAATTTCTTTCGAAATCAACAATTTCTTTCAAAATCAACAATTTCTTTCGAAATCAACAATTTCTTTCGAAACAACCATTTCTTGAGAAATGCAATTTCAAAGTACGCTACAGAATATGATCCTTAAACAACAGTGATGGTACAAATACCGGTACACCATCATCTTTGAATGGGAAGATGAACCTTATCACCTGGGCTTACCACCCCTTTCCACAACCCTTCATTTCGTCTGTTTCTCCCCGCCTATCCGCAGCTGCAGGTTCACCCTCTCTCTCCCTGCGAACGAGGAAGTACGGAGCAAAGTGTCGCCAGACGTGTGGTAACATTGTATTGCCACTGCGGTACCGTAAAGTTGGCAGCGCCGCGCTCCTGAAATATAGTCAGCCCATCAATCAATCCGTCCCTGCGAGTCGAGCTGCGGGTTGTTGCCTACAGACTCCGAGCCGCGCCACGCCACGCTACGCCACGCCACGCCACGCCACGCCACGCCACGCCACGCCACGCCACGCCTCGCTCAGCTCGGCCACCGAGACTTCCCACCAGGCCGCCGCCAAGCAGCCCGGACTTGTCACCATTATTTATTAAGCCGCGCGAAAATTTGTTCGTATTTTGCGCGGTAAGGTTGGCAGCGCCAAGTGCAAGAGAGCGACGCACAGTACCGCACAGCAGACGACGCGCAACGCCACCTCCAACGGAAATGAAACGAAAACAAGAGAGCGCCGCGCGAACCCTGCAGGACAAGCAGGCTGTGCCCGGTGCCCCCTCCCTCCCCCTTCCCCACCGCCCCCTTCGCAACCCGCAGCCCACAGCCTGCCACAAGGGATGTGTTTCTTACGACCAGCCCAGGCAGCGCCGCCGGGCCCCCCGTGCCCCCGCTACCCCTCTCTCGCTCAACTTTCGTCCAAAGTGACATAAACTCGATTCCCCGTACTAACTTGGCGACTGAGGCGCTTTTTAAGGGCTGCGGACGCGACTTGGGCGCCCATCCCCTCCCCTCCCCTAGCCACCTCGCCTTTCGGTACACTCAGCTTTCAACGTGTGGATTCGTGCGGTGCGATTACGCGCCCCATTTGATGTGAGGAAGCGGGGGAAATAAACGGGTTACTGCGCCCCCCGCCCCGCCCCGCCCCGCCCCGCCCAGCCCCGCCCCCGCGCGGCTGTCACATCAGATGAGCATGTGTCCGTCCGGCCGGCCCGCTTCAGCACGTGCGTTTGATGGCCCTTCTTCTACAGAACGTTGACGTCCGGCCATTTATAACAGCTTCGGACTTCGCCTCATATCGGAAGTAAAAAGGGGGGGGGGGGGGCCACCAGTGGAGCAGGCAGATGCAGTAGCCTAGCCTCGTCATCATTACTGTACTTTTCGACCTCTCCGTTATAGATTGCAAATAAAGTTTGTCATGTGTCATGACTTCATTATGCACGGACAAACCAAAACCCAGAAACCAAGGGTAACAAAAATAATATTTTCGGAGGCGATTTTGAGACCTTTTCCAAAGTGATTAGGAAGCTCCGAAACGCGTTTTAGAATAGGTCTCAAAATCACCTCCAACCTCTCTTTTGTACCTTCGGTTTCTGTGTTGGGTTGCCCAAGATTCTGGTTGTTGGTTTTTCTGTGTGACCGCCCACTTGAGCTCAGAAAGATTCTCGTCAGATCGCAAGCAATCAGGCATTATCAAAGAACTCTTCTAGATATTGGCGGTGGTTTGAACATTCGTTGTTCTGGGAAAGAGAAGGAGTGACGAGTGACAGCTGCTTGTGGAGCCTCCCGCCTCCCGGCTGAAGGAGACCCCCGGCCTAGCTTTATTCGTGAGGTGTGCCAGCTGGTGTGTGGCTGGATTGAGGTGAGGGGGACTTGTAATGGTAATGTGACTGAGTGCGGCGGCTGTGCTGCGCCTTTCGTTTCTTTCATCGGTGTG
>CABIKL010003199.1:0-11286 GCA_902196195.1 Aptinothrips rufus | reverse complement strand
CCCCCCCCCCCCCCCTCCCCCCCTCCCCTTCCCACCCCTCGCCTCACGGCCCGCTGGAAGCCATGTAACCAGCCAGTACAGTAACTCGAGACGGAAAGTGATGACGAACGGATTTGTTTTGTGTTGCAGCTCCTGTCGACTGGCCTGGTTGTGATGTGTCTGGCGAGAAGAAGGAACAGGTACTCCTTCCTGGTGAGTATTATTCTCTCCCCGCCTCCCCCTTCTCCCACTTGCACGCTTAGAGATGTGCGATCAATATATATAACCTCGATATTACCAGCTGCGGTAGCATCGACAATGCGTCGCAGTGAGGCTATCGCCGATATAAGGGAATTCAGCTCCCGATACTAGGTATCGATATCCCACCACTCTCCTCTGGCCGCGCTCCGCGCTGGCCTAGTACCTTGCCAGCCCGCGACCTCATTGGCATCTCCCCTGCGGCCCTGCAGCTGGTCTAGTTGGGCTGGAATTCAGGGGCTCCAACATAAATTTTCACGATTGACTGATAAATTGGCTTCATGTCGACCGCATCGATCTATCAGTGTTGCCTTGATAAATTCACTATATTTCCTAGAATGCACTCGGTTCGTTCACAAACGTTATGCTATATATCTCTAATGTAGCAAATACCCCAATTAGAGTACAGTATACACAGAAAAAAACCAAAACCCAGAATCTGGGGCAACTCAACCCAGAAACGAAGGTTAAAAAAAAATGATCAGGAAGCTTCAAAACGCGGTTTAGAATAGGTCTCAAAATCACCTCCAAATTTATTTATTTTGCCCTTGGTTTCTGGGTTGAGATGCCCCAGATTGTGGGTTTTGGTTTTCTGTGAAAATAATAACCAACCTAGGTTAGGTTCGAACCTAACCTAACCTAACCTAACCTAACCTAACCTAACCTAACCTAACTGAGGGACCCTGCTGACGTGTCGCCGCTTGTTGCAGATGAAGCTGTGCGGCTGCGCCTGCCTGGCGAGCGCGGCGCTGTGCGTGCTGGTGACGGTGGCGACCACCGTGGTGCACATGAGCCGGCTGCAGTCCCTGAGCCAGTGTCACTACCAGCAGCGCACCCAGACCTGCACCTGCTACTCCGCCCTGGTCGACAGCACCGCCACGGACGCCACGGAGGAGGGTGAGGCGAGGCGCTAGGAATACATCCAAACCTCCAGTATACTCCATGCTCGAGAGACTCTCAACGTCACACTGGAAAAAAAAAAGTTGCCAGTTTTGGGGAGCCCTAGCCTTTCCGAGAGACAGCGGAAAAGTAACACCAGTTTCGGAATTTTTGAGGGTCATTTTGAGAGCTATACCATAATGATCATGACGCTCTAAATTGCATTCCTGCCTGATCGTCAAAATGAGTCCCAAAAATTTCGAAACTGGCATTACTCTTTCCTTGTTTCTGGGATCAAACCAATGAGCTGTACTGATGGAGAGTTTGACTTCAGGCGCGCGGTACGTGTTCAACGCCATCCCGGACTGTGACGTCATCCACGGCGCGCTCTACTCCTGCCTCCGCGCCATGTTTGGGCTGTCCGTCGTGGGAATCCTCGTCTGCATCTTCTCCGGGATGCTAGTCTACCAGCTCTTCAGGTGAGTCCCCGCCTGACTCCCTCGAGGACCATGAAGGTTTCATAGAAGTAATACCTGATGTGGTGGCAGGTGGTAGGCAGGATATCTATGAAATTTTCCGACATTGTCATAGGTTTGGAAGCTGTAAAAATGTGGAATACTTACGAAACAAAATTTAAATTGGCAAATGTGCCCAGATTTGCTCAAACTTACAGATTTTGATAAAGACTCCACTTTGATCATGAATTTAAGTACACTTGAATAAACTTGTTCTTGTTCTATTCTCGGGTGAAACCACTACATGCTTTCTTAAATTTTCTTTAAACTGTGCACTTTCTCTTGAGCGAGGGTTGTGATGGTCCTGTGATGGTTCCAGCCACGAGAAGAAGAAGATGTACTGGGAGCAGCTGGAGCTGCGGTGCCGCTACCTGTACCGGCGGCAGCAGAGCCAGCCCGCGGGGCAGCAGCACCCCGCGCACCACTGCGGCTCCTGCAGCTGCTGCGAGGACTGCAGGGACCTGCACACGCCGCCGCCGACCATCCCCTGGGAGTTCATGGACAGCCGCTACTGGGCGCCGGGCCGCGTGGGCAACCTGTACTCGCCCAGCCCCGAGGACCACCACCAGCAGCCGCTGCCCGGCTCCGGCCCCCGCCCCGCCCTCACCCGGGGCCCTGTGGGGGGCGGCTCGAGCAGCGCGTGGAGCTGGAGGCGGCTGCCCTGGGGGCGGTCCGGGGGCAGCTCGGTGGGCGCCGCGAGTCGGGGGCCGCCCGATGGCCTCTGTATCCGGCCCCAGAACGCCTCCAGTCCGGACAGCCAGTACGGGTTCAGCGCGCCGGGGTCTGAGTGCGGCAGGGGACTGGGCGCGCACCTGGGGTCGCACCTGGGGCGGGATCCGTCCGTAGGGCCGTACCTGCTCTCCCAGGTGTACCCCGCGCCGCAGCCCCAGCCGCGGCCCTTCGCGCCCGGCCCCGTGGACGCCATGGGCATGGCGCTGCCGATCGCCCTCCCCATGCCGCTGTCCCTGGCCGACGACCTGGGTCCGCAGTTCTACCTGTGGGGGCCGCCGCCACCCTACATGTCCAACCCGGCCTCCGCCGCCAACAGCCCCGCGCGACGCGACCCCGCGGCCGGCACCCCCGCCCCCGCCTCGCCCCAGGGCGCCAACCCCTACCCGCTGCTGGTGCGGAACAACCAGCGCGCCACCGCGCCAGCGCCGCACCGATGTGTCATCAGCAGCAACAACATCAACGCCGTCCAGACGTCCGCCGCGCCCGTTGACCGGCCGCTGCCCGCCGCCGAGGACACCGGCAACCACTCCGCGGTCGACTCCCTGTCCAGCCCCGAGAAGACCGTCCCGCGCAAGAAGAGGAAGAAGGCAGTTCCCGGGGACGTCAGCGCGGACGTCTACGGCGAGGTCGAGCCGACCCAGCCCCGCCAGCAGCCGGACTCCCCCGAGTCGCCCACCCCCGTGTCCACCGCGGCCGTGCAGGTCGCGACGCCCGGGGGGCGCAAGGCGAAGAAGCGGTCGGACGCACCGGCGCCGCCCGGCTCCAGACACCCCTCGCGGTACCCGCACCGGACGCGGTCCCACTCGTACAGGACGCCCTCCGCGGACAGCTGCTGCGCGGAGCGGGGCGCCTGCTGCTCGAGGGCCGGCGACATGAGCGACGACGTGGACACGGAGGGCTACTCGTACCCGCGGCTCAAGTTCCCGCCGCCCCCGCAGCCCAGCACGCCGCCCACCGCCGGCACCGACAGCCAGGCCATCCTGGCCGCCTTCGACAACCAGGCCTTCCAGGAGAGCACCTCGGACGCGCCGTGCAGCCCTGGCGGACCGCACCAGGGTCACGTCAAGACGATCACCCTCGGGCCGCAGGGGCCGCTCGTGTGCAAGAAGAGGCCGGCCGACCCCAGCGAGTCGGACGTGTACTTCGGCGACGACTCCTCGTGCTGCAACGTGTCCGAGCAGCACTCCTCGCTGACGTACGAGGAGCCGGGCCCCGGCCCGGGACCGGGCCGCGAGCTGCGGGCCTTCAAGCTGGTGCACTCGCACGTGCAGCAGCGCAGCATGGACTCGACGCGGCCCGTGTCCGTGCACCGGCCCAGCGCGTCCACCCTGTCCGACACGGCGGCGGTCATCCCCGAGCCGTCCTACCACCTGCACCCCATCGACACGACGGCGCCCTCCCTGGAGGAGCTGGCGAGGCAGCGGCAGGCCCAGCAGGCCCTGAGGCAGCGCATGCCCCTGCCGCTGCCCCACCCCCACCCCCACCCCGCGGCGCCGCCAGGCACTGGCCAGGACGCGCGGGATAGACTGTCCCTCGCACCCGATGCTCAGTACGAGTCCATCGCGGAGAGCAACCTGTACACGTACATCAGCCCGCTGCCGCTGCACCACTCGCCCTCCCGCTCGGCCCCGGCCTCCACGTCGCCCTCCTCCCCCTCCTCGCCGTCCTCCCCCTCCTCTCGCTCCTCGTCCTCCTCGCCGTCCTCGCCCACGGACTCGGCCTCGGCGCCCCCCCAGAGCCGGCGGCCCTTCCGAGCGACGTGCGACTCGCCGCTGAGGACGCCCGAGAGCGTCGACGAGAAGGACAACGCGACGAACTCACACAGAGAGGCGGCCGCCGAGGTGTCCGCGCCGCGATCCTGCCCGCCTGACGAACGGCCCGGTATCGACGTGTGATCAGAGAGCGGGCACAGGCCCGCGTTGCATCCAAAGAATGTATCGTCAACAGGGGTCTCACTGCGACAAGGGGGCTGCTACTATCATGTGATCTAGCTGAAATGCAAGAGGAAGTATTGGCAATGAAATTCATGTATGTTCAGACTGACCGTATAAGAAAATTTCAATTAGTTTTGAAAACGGTGGTCCTGCCTCTGTAAATTTTAGTGCATGTAAACTTCTCATTTCGACTTCTCAGGAATTAAAATGTCTAGGGACTAAATCAGATTCCGTAGAAACTTTGCTCTGGAAGTGAGCAACTTTTCACTTTCCGTCCCAACTTCTGCCTAAAATCTGAGCTGGCTGCCACAGATTCTAAATTTTGTCTTTTATCGAGTATGCTTTTTTTTATTCCCTTCTACATTTACTACTGCTAGTAAATTTTCAAGATCAATCCTGCAGCAAATTGTAAGAACTTTTGGTATGCCACTTGGTTGAAATTTGGAAGCTGTTAATTTTCAAGTGATCTGAAATTCTTAAAGGTATATCTGAAAGGAACTTGTCACAATATATTCTTATATTCTTATTGTTTTAAAACCTCATTGCTGGCAAGATTTTATTTTTAAGTTTGAAACGAGAAGTCCACACAAATTATATTTTTGTAAGTGTGTTTAATCATTCTCATTCTTACCCAGTTTCCACTAAACATGTTGTAGAAAGCGTTCGTAGATAGAATACGAAATCTTGGACCAGTAGACCTCAGAAAAGATGTCGTGTCCTCATGATAGCTTTAAATTTGGGAACATTTCGTGTAGACAAATACGTGATGAAAATACTTCATGGTCAGGTATTAGATCATAGACCCTATTTTATTCAGTCTTATTTGTGCATTTGTGTTATTAGAAAAGAAAGAGTTCTAATAAAAATGTATGTAAGGTTACAATATGTCAAGAATGTACATCTGTCCTGTTTATATGTAAAATATTGTACATGTATGTAGTAAAATTTGCATTGACAATGAAAATAGAACATTTTCAAACACTGTAATTTTTTTGCAAGTGAATAATACCTTAATTTATGCTCATGCTGAACAGAGAAAAGGCAAAAATTGATGCGAATTCTGATATGCAGTTGGGGCGGTGGCGGCCCTTCGCGTCTGATTTGAATCACTCAACAGAGCCCGCACATGAAATCTGCCAAAAACATCCCTAAAAGTGAAATTTAGCGCTTTTAGAAGACAGGCCGGTGAACCACCTCAAGAGACCTACCAATTCCTCAGATTTCGAAAATAAAAGCGGCGACGTACACTTGCAGGGTTGCGACATGTCAGGAAAGTTAGGATGTAAAAGTCAGAGAAAATGAGATGATCTGGAAAAGTAAGGGAATCTGACGCCATGTCAAGGAAATTTCACACCGGCAGCTCTGAGTGCACCGCTTTGGGCACAGACGCTGGAGGCTGACGGTTCGAACCCCCTTCTTCCGAAATTTTTCAACACCTCTCTTCGTCCGCCAGTCATTCAAGAGGATCAAAATCGTTCCTACAACTTCGCCCATCACTTAGCCAAGCATGAGTGCTGATCGGGAATCCCTATTGGGACCTCCATCGGCAATCGGCAGAACTGGTGCCGCCAGCTCGGAGGGGAAGTCGCTACGGGCGGCTCTCTTTCTGCTAAATTTTTTCTTGATTATTTAGTTACCATATACTGTAATATTAAGATTTTTCTGAAGGTTTGTATAAATGCAGGGTGGTTATTGGTAAAGACCTGGATACTCTGGCAAAGAAACGCGCAGGCTGTCCCGCCTAGTCCGCCATCTTTACTAGTGACTGGGGAGACAACTGCTGCGACTGCCGCACCAGTACGGTATGACAACTAAAGGCGCGGTATGAGAAATTGCGCGCATCGCGTTTCTTTGCCAAGTATCCAGGTCTTTAGTTATTGGTAGCTCAGAGCTCAGTTGTGGCATTCCGTGTCACGAGCCACTTGTCTGGCGTCAGAGCACGTTTGGTTGCCTACCTTCTCGGCGTTCGTCCTCTCGGACGGATTTAGTTAGCGCTGTCCTAGAGAGGGTGCGAGTGGGAGCGACCGTAAGAGCGCTCTTGCGGCTAGCGTGTAATCATCGTATTCTCAGATCATCCCTGGCCAGAACATATTGTCGCTCCTCCAACCACCACAACCCCCTCCAATCCTGTGACTCGCCCCGCCCCTTCCCGCACACTCCGCCGCGGCTCAAGCCAGGCTTAGGGACCTACGTGCGAGCAAGGCACCGAGGGCCTCCGTAGGCCTACGATGGCTGCATGAGAAATGAGTGGAGGGGGTAGAGTTGGCCGTTCCCTCTCTATTCTCAGGTCCCTAATAATTAGGTGTGTTGGAATCCTGTGTTTCTATAAATCTTCCTTCGATGCTAATGCGCTCTGTCGCCTGAGTGGTAAATCTGCCTCCCTCGTGTAAATTATCTGCTATCGGTCCCACTGCTTTTGTTTTTTCGTCCACCATATTTAGTTATGAAGCGTTTGGATCAAAGGTAATGCGGCCAACAAAGTCCGTGTGTACTTATTTCGAAAAAGTCTTTTATTTGCATAAATAATTATTTCCATTTCTTAAACAAGTGTCTTACGAGAAGAAGGAGAAAGACCTTTTTACAGAAGCTTTAGTCTCCTCTCCTGACAGTAATTAGAACAAATATCAAACCTAGTACGTATCTTAACTTGACCTTTATAATTATATTAACAGTAAATATTCAAAATATTTTTGGCATATTAGCTGTTAATCATTACGGATACATCCGTAAGTTGAATACGTACTACTAGATCAGAATGTACACATTTAAAATAATCTGTACATGCACTTGATCGAAATACAATAATTACAAAACCGATGTACACGTCTTTTACACGTTTAATAAAGCTCTAAGTTACTCAAAATCAACAAATTATACAATCGTTCATCATTTTACAAATTCCTTGTCTCTAATTACTGTCAGGATTAGAGGATATGCACGCACAGAGCGCCTAGCTCAACACCGACAATCATAAAATTACTTAGATCAACTTAAATGAAAGTGACTAAACTTCCGTCAGGAGAAGAAACATTTCGTTGGGTAGATACACTCTTATCTCGCCGTCTCAACTCCAATGGAGAGCGTGTTGATGTCGGGCGAGATAGGATAGGCCTAGCAGCGTACAAGCCACAGCCAGGTCTACGTTTGTATGCAACACTCACATAGTAATTCGGGTTACAGAGGTCAGAAGATAACAAAGGTACAGTATGGAGTGACGCAATACTCTGCATACGCCACTGCCATTTCTGGGAGTGAGAAATACTATTCACAACAGATGGAATAGGCTCAGAGACATATTTGGCTCAGCATGGAAGCAAACTAGAAGGCTGAAAAATCCTCTCAAACTTCTAGTATCCTTTCACCCGTAGCCATGAGATAATAAGTCACTGAAGAAGAAAACTATCTTAGAGTAATATAGTTAAATTGATCGAAATCGTCTCGCAGGGATGCCAACTGCTGGTTCTCAATCAGCCGTAGCATGAACTTCTTGCTATGTAGTCGCACTACGGTTTGCAGCCCTACACCGCACCCCATCCTCCCGCGCACGATGGCAGTGGGTATTTAGCGCGGTGGTGCTCGATCTGTAAAGTTGGTAGCGCTGCGCGCGGTGCGGGGAAGTCCTCGGCGATCAGACGGAGAAGCCCTGGGCGGCGTGGGCGACGCGGTTGTCCGGCGGCGGGTAGCGGCAGCAGTACGACGTGAGGGTGCCCGTGGCGGCGAGCAGGAGGGTGAGCGCCGCCGTGCCGCACACCGCCCCCGCCGTGATGTCCAGCGTGGGCGTGCCCACCGCCAGCCGCGCCGCGCGGGGCAGGTTAGGCTGGGGCAGCAGCAGCAGCGCCACCAGGCCGGCGGCCGTCAGCGCCGAGAAGGACGCCACCAGGATGTACCCTGCAGCAACAACAACAACAACATAAGTTAAGTAGGTCAGCGCCGATCAAATGAAACGAGGGAGGGCATTGAGGGCACGGGCAGGGAAGTCCTTCTTGGGGGTCTACAAGATGGAGAGTCCAGAAGGATAAGACGCTGGTATCGACATCGTGAACAGCGTTCGGGAACGAAGGATATTGACTGTAGGTAAGCCGAAGCCGCCGCTCCGCGCTGCCGTATCATGTCTATCAGCATCTGGCATTTCCACGGCGGGAAATTAAATTGGCGCTGAGGCCAACGGGTATAGTTCGTTCGCCACGCGCCGCTCTCCGCCCACGAAGGGTGTGTCCCGCAGGCACAATAAGCCGCTTCCCGGAGAGTAAAGACAAAATGAAACTAGAAAGATAAACTGTAGAGAATGGCCGTAACCCTACCCTAGGATGCTGACAGTAGCGGATCCAGAAGGGAGAGAACAAGGCGAGGGTGGAGTGGCATTCCCCCTGCACAGCATACGCCGCTAGCTACACAGAAAAACTAAAACCCAACCCAGAACACAACGACCTTCAAAAATATTTTTTTACTCTTGGATCCTGGGTTGGTTGGTTTGACTCAGAATCTCGGTTTTAGTCTGAGTAAGTCTCTCGTTTCTCGGAGTTTGTTTTATCCATAGGTGTGTCGTAACGCCTCATAAGCACTTCCACTCCGTCAACGACACTACTTGTTGTGTTAGTGGCGGTCTTAAAACGCGTCGCCTCGAGATCGCAACGTTCACAACTCGAGACTTTCACTGGTCTCTGCGTTTTGTCTTCATTACCCCGCCACTGGAGAACTCTGACGGCAGGCGGCGGCAAATCCTTGAGCATTGCCGTTCACCCAGGTTCATAGCCTAAGGTCCTTAGTATGTTTATTACAAGGGAAAGACTCGCGACTTACACAGCTCTGCACTGGCAGCGCAATGCAGTAGCAGTAGTGGCTCCAGCTCCAGCTCCAGCAACAGGAATGTAATGCATAAGGACCATAACGCCCAGATTCAAGCAGATTGGGTACAGAAATCAATAAAGCTAAATAATGGACTTCTTGCTGCAAACGAGCGAGCGAAGGATTAGGCCAGGCTTACTTTTAGGACTGCGGTCTATAGTCTCTGAACTCAATCATGCTGAGGAGTGTTGCGAAACACACCTGAAGTAAAAGTACTGTCGGGGATAAAAGAAGCACATATGTCAATGCTTTTACTTCAGATTGTGTGCGCTGTTATGTAGTTCGATGCCGTAATATCTCTGACTGTAGTGCTGCAACCTACATGAGTTGCATTCATTCTTTTAAAGGATAATCGATCTTTGGTCTGTTCTCGACTTGAAGGCTCGGTCAGGATTGAGTACGCTCATTCTGACTATATCACGCCAGCGAACTGGCCGCGGGGTCCGTCATAAAGCACTCGAAGATGAAGCGACTCCATGCGTGTATGAGTGCGCTCCTCGACACAGTGACCAGCAGGCCGGCAGGCCTTGAGACCTCGCGAGTACAGTACGAGCAGGCGGTGGGAACCGAACGGCGCGGAGTGAGCGAGTCAAAGACTCGGTAAGGCGGCGGTGACATGAACGTTATGCAGGCCCTGCTCCTTTCCAATCATTGCTTCGGCGCCGCGCCGCATTACAAGGGGCATTAATCCCGCGCCCCGCCCCGCCCCGCCCCGCCCCGCCCCGTGGCCTTCAACAGCGCGGCTATAGAGGGGTCCTAGCCGAAAGCCTCGAAATCTGTAAATAAATATCGTTAGTCAACGTTTCGTAACTCTCTTATTCGAGCAGTATTCAGAGTTCGAAACTTTTTTTTTTTCGCGGTCAGGGCTAGGCGTCCCGTTTGAAGTGCCCGCGCCCCGTAGCGAGAGCTCCACAATGATCTGACACCGAGGTCCTTCCTTCCTCTCTTTCAACTGTGAGGTGCGTACCACCAGTAGCGCTTTCGTTCTCGTTCTGTCAGCGGATGCAGGTGTAAAGTGCGCGCAGGGCGAAGTGGGGCGGGACGGGGCGGGGCGGGGCGTGGGGTTGGGTGGGCCTCGGTGCAGCAGGATGCACCTCAGGCTAGGGGAGGGGCCTTTAAATCGAAGACGGAAAGAGAAGGGAAGGAACGAAGGAAATGGACGGTTCAGAGGATGGCAGACATGGAAAGAATATGCAGTAATAGGAGGTCGGATGTTACGAGCGAAATTCAAATTCAAGGTTTGAGGGCTGCCGCATGCTATCGACGCCCCCTCCGTCCGGGCTTCATACCAGAAGGGGAGCAACTGGCTGCCGGAAGTTCTCACTCACTCACCCGTGACGTAGTTCCGGTTGGGCAGCAAGTGTCCGACCCGGGCCCTCAGCCCGACGACGCCCAGCATGAGGGAGGCGAAGGCGGACAGGACGCCCAGGTCCAGGTAGTACTGTCGCCCCTTCTGCAATCAGCACAATTACTCAATAAATTTCAAATAAAAGCAACTTTAAATAACTTTTTAGATTTACTGGAAGGCAAAGTGCGTTTGGATAACGACACACGGACAGCGCGGAGACTTAAACGCGGGAGCGAGTGTGAAGCTACTCACCAGGCTGAGCAGGTAGAAGGAGAGCACGCAGGTGAGCGCGCCGCTGAGCACCAGGACGATGCCGGTGCCGAAGAGGACGCCGCGGGGGGCCTTGGAGCCGCCGCCGCGGCCGAGGCTGAGGCCGGGCAGCGACAGCCAGGAAGACTTGTTGGACTTGTAGGAGGCGGCGGCGGGCGAGGCGCTGCCTCTGAGCGCGGGCCCCAGCGCGCCGCGCGAGCATGCCAGCTGCTGCATGTCCATGGGCGGCGGGGAGAGCGGCGTGCCGGGCCCCGGGGACAGGGACTTGCGGCGCGGTGACCTCCTCATCAGCGGCTCGCTCTGCTGCGACAGGAACGAGGCCTGCATCTCCGCCATGTCGTCCTCCAGCTCACAGCGCGAGCGGTACCTGCAGGACAGCGTCGGCGTCAGGGAGGAGAGGAGAGGACACAAACTGATGTCGTAAAGTAAGGCTAGTGGAATAGAAATAATGTTTCTGTGATTCCTCATCTTTATATTACTCTATTTCCACAAAATGCTGAAGCTTCGGCCCCAAAACCTCAATTGC
>CABIKL010003198.1:0-11287 GCA_902196195.1 Aptinothrips rufus | reverse complement strand
TATATTTGATTATAAGTGATTATATCCGATTATTTTCTTTGATTATTGGAGAAAAAGATGTGATTATAGCATAATCACGTGTGATTATAGCATAATCACGTGTGATTATAGCATAATCACGTGTGATTATAATCGATTACCGCCGTGGGTGTACAGTGATTATCCCAAGTGGCGTACCCCTCGTAATATACAAAATACTTGGTCGAGATTTACATATATGCAATCCATTTTGCTCTAAGCGTACACGGATTACACCGGTGTGTGGCTGTTCACGCCTCGGATGTGCCTGTTGTCTGTTAGCATATTTCATAAATTCTGTATGATATTGGCTGACAGAGGTATGCCAACGGATTTTTTTTCTGTCATGGCGGCTGTGCTTGTTTTATTTTCGTAAATTTGTTTTCACTTAGTGCTGTACTCACCATGTTCTGCGAGCCGTTTCTGCCTCCATTGTCATGGTAGGCCATGAGGGGTGGCATGCTCGACCGCTAGCCCATGTCAGCTTGGCATGGCTGATCAAGGCCACCCCACCCCGCCCCAGCCGCCCTTTGGCGTCCCGCCCTGGGGCGATCCGCCCTGGCCCGCCGCTACCTGGAACAAACCAAGAGGTTAGCCAGTTGATGGGCATGCTGGGAACTCATTGGGATTCTTTGGCATTGAATCTGGGCAAAGAGAAAAAAGGGAGAGGCTAGGGTGAGAGCCAGAAAATTGCAATAATCAGACGAAAATTTGAGTCATTTTCAAACAAAATCGTTTGTCTTTTGGTTGTTTTGCTCGAAATCAGCCGTTTAGTGGCTATATATTTTAATACTGTCAAAGTCGATCACGTAAGTACGTGTGCGTTTTCTTTGTTTGCTTGCTCGATCCGCTCGTAGTTTGTTCGAGTGGAAATGCCTGGAAGGCATGTATCCAAGTCGGGAAGCATCGGACCGATAGCGGGAGAGAAAGTGTTCCTTACAGAGCCTGGAGGCAAAGAGAATCGATATCATCAAGCTTAACCACCTGGCGTAACTTGGAGGCCGTCCATAAGTTACGCAAGGCACGATGTTCTTTGTCCATCTTTCCACTTTCGTGCATATTTAATTCTACCTCACTTTCTCCATGTTCTTGGGCTGGAGTTGGCTGAACTCTCACTATAGTATCTGGATCGTTTCCCCTCTTTCCCAAGCGTCTTAGTTGATGAATGTGGCCTCCTAACAATGGTTTGGACTTCCAAGTTCCAGGGTTTACAAAGAACCTACAATATTTTTTTTTGGTCATTTTAAGTCACCTTTTTGACAAAAATAGTCGTTTTCAGTTATTTTTCATTGTAAAAGATTAAACATTTCTCAAGTATTTGCTCGTTTTGTTCATAGTTTTCTAATTTTAATGTTCAATAACAGGTTAAAAGGCAACTAATTTTCATTGCATTTGTGTTGAATCGTTAAAAAGTATTATCCTATATCGCCATAAATTTGAAATGATATATACTTAAGCGACATTTTATTGCATATTGCTACTCTTTTGCTTATTTTATTTGATCACTTTTTAAGTGAGACATGCCATTTTCGGTCACTTCTTCGGTGAGATGAGTGATTATAGTCGTGACATTTCACGATCAGCTTGTTGTAAGCCCTGCAGTCGCATGGAACGGTGCCCACATCCTTTTCTTATTCATTAGAGTACATGATTCTCTGCCCTCTCGTCTCTCTTGGCCCATTTTTACCGTGCAAGTGGCGGCTGACAAGGGTTCTATTCTTTGGTGTCCGATAGTACCGGCGCGACCTCGAGCACTTCCTCTGCGGGCCTAATGCAAATGCCGCGAACCACCTGATTCTTGTCTCCGCGTCCCGCGCGTCTTCACGGGCTGTGTGGATCTCATTTCCAAGACGTGTCGCGACGCACGAGGGGAAAGGAAAAAAAAGAAGGGGGGGGGGGGGGGGGGAGGTAACGAGGCCAAGGTATGTCAACACATAACCCACAAAGAAAAGGCAAGGGGTCTGTTTTATGCTTTTCTCCAATGCTCAAAGTAAACGCACCGAGTTTGTGGTAAGACTGCGTTCTCTAGATTTTATTTTGGCACCACCAACCAATCATAGAAAAATTGGAACGAATTAGTTGTGTGTTTGAAGTTATTACAAGTGGCAGCATTAGATTTTAAAAAGTTTCCTTTTCAAGCTTTTCGACTTTGCATGGTACACTTGCATGGTACACTTTTCAAAAGCATATCAACAACACTTATGAAAAGTACACCACCGCTGTACAAAAGTATGAATCTATATTACTTGGTTTTCAGTGTATTGGAAGTAACTTTAGGAATATTTGGCGGATTTGTGACCAAGTAAGCTAGGTCTTTTTCCAGCTTTGTTGGGCAGATAAACCGTTGTTCTCACGCGCGTGATTTCGATTGGGCTATGTTGGCTGTCGCTTTGCCACATATGCCTTCGCTGACGGGATGCGTCGTATTGTTGAAATAGAGACTCGATCACGCCATGTCAATGTTTGTTTAATGTCGTTGCTGTGGCTGGATGGTATGTCAGCGGAAAGGGTGACTGGAATGGAATGTGTCGGATAGGGTTGGAGTTACCGTCAGAGGAACCCCCTTCATTAATTAAACTCCGTCATCGAACACGGCACCACTGCTAGAAGAGTGGTACACGCAATTACTTTTCAATTTTCCACCGCTATGTGTCAGTTTTACGTTCCACAATCAATCTTTTAAAACCCGAATTCTTGGTAAGGGGTGGTGCGGTGTGAGCAGGGTGCTGCAAGTCATGATCTCGCGTGAGGGGCGATACTGCATCGGAGGTGCCATTAATCATTTCTCCTCTGCAGATCTTGCTCGGCAGATCACGAATCAGTGTAATTGCCATAGCCGCCGAGGATGCCGAAACGATATTCCGTTCCGACAGGGTAATGGGTGTCCCGTGGTGAAGAAAACCCAACGAACCAGAGGGGAGAAGTTATGGAAAATTACGTATTCCTGACAAATTCCTCTAAATCTTTCAAAAACCGAGCGTTTATTAATTTTGAACGTAGATGAATTCACTCTTGTTTTACGACCCCTTTTCCGTTTCGCGTTTGGGAAGTGTGATATCGCTTACGGCTCGGCGGCGGGGAAGTATAGCGGCGTTCTTTGTCAGGGGTTGATATTTGACCGTCGTGGCTGATCGCTGCTGTTCTGTTATAAGCTGCCGCTCTACCATCGCGAGGGATAGAAAACAGCTTCTGGCGCCCACTTTATCGTGTTAGCCGCTATCCCTATTGAAATAATGGATGTTAAAGTTTCAACTTCTTGTCGGACGATTCGTCCGATAAGTTGTTTGTGGCGAACTTATGCGAACGTGCCTTAAGGTCAAGCCTCCAATTTGTTTGTTTTTGAAATACTTTCGCGAGGAACTGGATCAAGTACCATAACGAGCTTTGTTCACCAACTACTTCACATCTTAGTGATTGCTGCTTCTGACTGTCCGCACTCTGAATCGTTGTTCCGATCCAAGTCATATTGCGGAGTCCGGCACAGACAATAAATAAAGTGATCCTTTAAACTTCTGATGCGCCTGAGTTCCAACATCGACTGGCGAATCAAAGATTGGCTCTCTGTTATTGCTAGTAAGGATGAAGATGAACGAACGAAAATATTTTTAAAAAAAAATCCGTTTTTGAACCTTACGATTTTAGTAAAGGTGACGAAATATCCCAGGCTTGCTGTACATCCAGTGACGTTTCCACTTTCACATTACTACTTTACACTTCGCTGACGTATACTTTCACTGCACTGGACACGCACTTTCACCGGACACCCACTTTCACTGGACACGCACTTTCACTGGAACATTCGTATGTCCCCGCGGCCCCGAGCCGGAAGTCAAGCGGACTGGAGAGCGCGTGTGGTCGGATGGCGGTAAGGCGGACATGAGATGCGCGACGGCTGCTGGTCGCGCTGCGAGGTGCAGCTCGCAATGGGGTCTGAGCCGAGCAGAGCCGGGCGGAGCCGATATGCGGGGCGGGGAGTGTCGTGTCGAGCTGCTCTGTTCCGCGGGAACTGACGTTTCAGAGCGGTGGAGTGCCGAGCGCCGCTTCCTACCCCTTCCTGTTGCCCCCACCCCCTCCCCCACCACGCGCAGTGCCCCCTCACTCCCCGCTCCTCCCTTACCTCACTCGGCATCCCGCCACGCCGTGCCCGCCCCGGCCGTGCCCCTTGTTCTCGGGCTCGAAAAGTAACTGGCGCACCTACAATTTATTTACTTTTTCGTTAATTTCGTATTTTTGAAAATAAACATTTGGAACTTAAAATAGCCTAGGTGTCCTGCGTGTTGTTTTCGACACGAAGTATGTGCACGAAGGCTCATGCGTCAGGTTCGTGGTCTTGGAAGTTAGAATAAGGATATTTTCAGACCGCGATAAGTTACTGCCTTTTTGGCAATAATCATTTTCAAATTTGTGCGATTAGAGCTATTAATAAATTTGTCAATATTTTTCTGGCACTTTGTTTATAACAAATGAAAAATTTGCATGGGGCCGCGTACAATTATTTTGACAGCCCTGCACAAATTTATTCATGCGTCAAGGAGAAAAGTCACCAAGCTCTGAGTTTGAAGTGCTCTCTGTTTTCGCATTTCGCCTGTAAATTCGTTGATTAAGGATTTCTTTCTGAATACAACTAAGACACGCCTTTTTTTTACCATTTTTCTTCTCTTGAATTCGCGTCTTGGTTAATTTGTCGTCTCTCTGTGAGGCGGGCCTAGTTTCAGCCTTGGCCGCCTGCTGAGTGCGTCTCGTCACCCTCTGGGGACACATTGCCTCAGCGCCCCAATGCCAAGGGTCGCAAAGGCGCACTTGTTGCTCAGGCTTGGCAAGTTCAAGGAGCAAGGCTTACCATACGCAGACCAGGCCAGCACAAAATATCAACTGTGCTCACGACTCATTAAAATCTTACAGAGACGTAAAGAAAAGACTTTTAAAAACTCATTTCCACTTGAATGCTTTTTTTTTACTTTCTTGTTGAAAACGTTTCAGGCTCTGTGCCCCACTCCCCACAACCCAGACTTCACTCAAAACGGTGCCTTTACATGAGCGTTCCACTTCTCAGTTATGACTCACGTGGCTTTCACTGCGAATTCGTGCAGCATTCATGAATTAATGCACAGTTGTGAATAAAATTGTTGTGAGGAAACATTGTGCTTAGTTTAGCATGTAGAAGATCGTGTACTTTTTGTGCACGAATTCTCACTCAGTTTTTTTTTTAAAAAAGTACCAAAAAAAATGATACTCAGTTACGTACGCAGAATTGTACAAAGATCCTTGAGGAGAACTCGAGGGAGAACTTGATTTGTGTACTTTGAAGTACACAGACCTGTAGTGTGTAGACTACGGCTGTCGCTGATTTCTTCCGCCCATATGGTTCGGCGAGGATTGTGTCGCCTGGGGCTTCACCCGCCGCGCTGTTGCCAGCCGTCAAAGCCAAGTTTAGGAGGAATTACCCTCACTGCTGGTGCGGACGCTTCCTCCTGAGTGCGACGTTTGGCTCTCATACGCTCGCCTCCCAGCCGCAATGCTAGTCTTTCATTACCTCCAGGCCTCCAAGTCTCTCTCTGCCTCGCCCTTAATGGCCCGCCCTGCACCCCTGATTACCATACAAGTGCCTTCTCTCTCTCTCTCTCTCTCTCTCTCTCTCTCTCTCTCTCTCTCTCTCTCTCTCTCTCTCTGCAGGTCCACACTCTAAACGAAAAATAATGAAAGCAAGATGCCTGACCAGTCCAACATAAACACCAAACGTTGAATGAATTTTTTTTATAAATGGCCGGTTTCAGACCTGCCTCAAAACGCGTTTCGTGGCTTGTTGGCAATTTTGGAGTTCGTCTCAAAATGACCTGGAATTATTTTTTTGCTTGTTTTTTCCACACAAGCTATGGTTTTGACCGGAGTCTGTTGTTTTGTCCTGCGCAGTGCTACGAGGTCCTGAGGGACGCCATGGGCTCGCTCTCCGGTCAGCAGTCACCCAGCGGGTCTCCGTTCAGCGCCGTCCATACGTACGTCATGAACCCCAAGGCGATCACCATGGGCCAGCTCTACGGAGAGTTCGACGCGGTGACGCACGAATGGTAAACTCAGCCTAAAATGCGTTTATCAAAAATTTTAATCAGCCACCATACTTAGGAATCACTCAGTACCCACAGCAAATTTAGGAGATCTAAAGAACTTCGTTAGAAGTTTGCTCAGTACTTAGTGGTTCCTGGCGGGTTTGTTGGTTGGAGCACTCACGTCTGTGGTAGACTGACACGAAATTGTATGTGCATATGAAGAGAGGGAACTTATTGTCGCTCTCCATACGAGCCTCACCGTGTATTCTCGCTATCTTACTGGTCGGTGCGCTAGTCCGCCCTGAGCACCATCCCATGCACCACTTCTCAATACCACGCCCGTCAGTACAGGTGCGGAGTATCGCTTTATTGCTGTCTAGGAGTAGCTCTATACTCCCAGACATTAGGAAGTGTCTATTGTCGTTAAAGCCGGACGGGTAGCAGCCTAGACACTCCACTGGAAGAGAAACCAGGGGTTGGATGTAGATGCACTTGATGGAGTATGGTTGATTTAAAAAAATTGCAGAACAAATTCAAACAAAATAATTAAAAATAATAAAAGAGCACTTGACTAATAGTGCAAGGGGTCGTCCATCAGTCGTGTGACCTGTGCAGGCCACGTCCTACATGCTTACTTCCTTACTAACAAAGCGTTCATACACTACAAACAAATCCCAATCGTCATAACGTACTAACAAAATCGTTTGTATTACGAAGAAAGTTGTTAGTAATACTAACGATTTCGTTCATAATACGAACGAATATTGTTAGTGCGTTATGACGGTTGGGATTTGTTTGTAGTGTATCAACAAACCGCCGAATTCGTTAGTGAGGAAGTGAGGGCGTGAGCCTCATGCTCGGTTGAATTGCTCGAGGATAGGCTGTCGTCCTACCGCTTCTTGTGGGCGACCCCTGCAACAACCATTCAAAGGGCTCATCAATAAATCATGTGACCCCATTTTTAAGGTATACACTCTTCCCCCAGGTAATCACACTTTTCCAAGAAATGTGTAAGAGATGGGGCCCTCATCACAAGGTTGGGCCCCACTCCCTTCCTATTTCTTAGGATCGCCTGATTTATGGATGAGCCCTAAGCTGCCTGTAGCGCTCAGACCTGAGGGATGCAAAATTAGTATGTGAGCGAGCGAGTCTTGATGAAGTGACGAGTGAGTGATGCAGCAGGAAGTCGCGTGCCCGGCCCGGACTACCCGGCTTCCTTCTTCCGGTCAGGTTGACAGTTCAGGCAGGTCGGCGCCGTGTCAGAGGCTGCTCGGCGTGTTGACTTCTCTCGTTTGGAGGTGACGTTGATTGCTCCACTCGTCTCGCCACTTTACTTAAGGATTTAACCGGAAGAAGCCGTCACCGCTGAGTGGCTTTAGGGGAAACGTCTCTCTGCAACGAACTGCATACAGGAGGAGTAAGAAATTAGTTTGCTTCTAGTTTGTTTTTACCAATTACAGGAATTAATGATGTATTGTTCTTGTATAGTATCTCGAAGCGCATCTCTGGCAAGCGACCGCCAACATGGATCGATCAAACGAGATCTCGTGACAATGCCTGATTGCACAGTGACAATAAGCCCCGAAAGAGGCCTTAGCATGACATTTCTTTTTCGCAATTTCACTCAAATTTTCCAAGAACATGTCGCATACCAATATTAATTTTTCAACGTTCGAAGAATTTAAAATAGAGTTTTTGAGGTCGTTTATCTGCGTCATTGAGCGGCTAGGTCAGCGGTTCCCAACCCTTGGGGTCGCGAGAGAGAAAAATTGGGGTCGCGGTGAGGGGCCTGGGGTAGCGTGGGGTCGCCGGATATGTGTGTATATAGACAAATATAAATAGTCATGTCTTTGACTTAAAAAAAAAAAAAAAAAAAATCTTGAGGTCGCGTGGGGTCGCGAACGTTCACTCAAAGTTACGTTTGGGGTCGCGAAAATTTTGGAGGGCCATTTTGGGGTCCCGAAGCGATTTGGGTCGGGAACCACTGGGCTATGTGGTTGTTCTGTGTCGGCGGTCGCTTCTTATCGGCATCCCTCGCAGGACGGACGGCATCCTGCCCTCCCTGGTGCGGGTGGGCGCGGGGGCGGCGGACGCCGACAAGCACTGGTACGTGTTCGACGGCCCCGTGGACGCGGTGTGGATCGAGAACATGAACACCGTGCTGGACGACAACAAGAAGCTCTGCCTCACTTCCGGGGAGATCATCAAGCTCACCGAGCACATGACCATGATGTTCGAGGTGGCCGACCTGGCCGTGGCGAGCCCGGCCACTGTGTCTCGCTGCGGCATGGTGTACCTGGAGCCCAGCGTGCTGGGGCTCCACCCCTTCATCGAGTGCTGGCTGCTGGCCCTGCCGCCGGTGAGTGCCACCCCCAGCCCCTGCTCTGATGGATTGGAGTGGGCTTTAATTATTTAGATCCTGTTAGGATTTGATTACCTCTAATTGCGGCATTTCATCGAATTTTTGCATCGCGCCGGTGCAAAGCTTTACTCTCAAAATCAATCAATAAATTCCCTTTTTCTGGAATCTAACCAGGAACGTGGCGTTCGCTGGCCTGACAATTTACCCAGCAAAAAAAAAAATTACGTTAATTTGCGGTTATTAAGAAATTTACCGAGCTTGAGCATTTATTTAAACTCCTATTTAGTGTAAATTAACACTGTTATTTACTGCCATAAATAATGTTATAGTAATTGATAGAAAAATTGAAAAACTTTTATCAAAGTTGAATTGAAGCTCATAAAAGGGATCCCTTGTTCGGCCCGCACGCAGCGCGGCGCGGAGGCCCACCCGGACCTGGGGGAGGAGCTGCGGGCGCTGCTGACAACCTACCTGCTGGCCGGGGTGTCCTTCCTGCGGGCCAGCCTCACGGAGATAGTGGAGTCGGCGGACATCTGCGTGGTGCAAGGCTGCCTGCGACTGCTGGACGCCCGCCTCGCCCCGCTGCTTGGGCCGCGGCCCCCGCCGCCCGCGCCCTTCCTCGCTCTGCTGCGTGAGTACCTCCCTTCAGTGCTCTGTACCCTGATGCCAATGTAATTACATGGAGCGGTCACGTCCCGCTTGACTCCGCCTCGCCCTCTGAAACACAGGGAAAATGAAACTCAGTGCTGTGTACCCTCATTCGAATGTAATTACATAGAGCGGTCACGCCCTGCTTGACCCGGCCTCTGAAACACAGCGAGAACAAAACTCAGGTACTGACACAACCCATTCTAAATCCAGAAACACGGGAAAACACATATTTAAGATCAGTTTGATATCAATTTGAAAATAATCAGGGAGCTTCGAAACGACGTTTCGTAGTCATTTCCAAAAACTACCTTTAAAACAATGGAAACAGCGGGAAACAGGATATATTTCGCCCTTGGTTTTTGCGGCGTTTTGAGTTGCCCCGAAATGATGTTTTCTCCTCATTGTGGAGGTGTAACGTCATTCCAGGTCGTTGAATGGTCATGGTCTCCTAATGAGTCCTTTCCTTTGAAATGTTACCCAGCCGGTCTGCTGCTGCCCTGGGTTGTGAGCGCAGTCACCTGGTCCGTGGGGGCCACCTGTGACAACTCATCCCGAGAGAAGTTCTCCGCCTGGCTCCGCGGCGTCATGGCGCTGCAGGGAGCGCAGCCCGCCTTCCGGGAGCAGGGGCTGGTGCACGACTACAGGTATACTCCTCGCCACACTGTGTCTGAAAATCTATTAAAGTTCAGTAATTCTCGTACATTAACAGCAAAAAACTGTTTCATCAAAATTAGTGTACGCTCCCAGTAATGTTGAACAGCATACGTAGGATACGTTAATAGCATCTCAACGTACCTAGGACATGTTGATCAACATACCTGGGGGGAATGTTGAACAAATCCTTGGCGTTGCTGCTTACTTCAACATCCCCCACGTACGTTGATCAACGTACCTCAGGAATGTTTCCCACAAATTAATGTACCTGAGATCTGTCACTAAATAATAAAAATATCTGGGAACTGTTGATCAACATTATTCAAAAAGCAGTGCACAGGCACAGGGACTCTCAGTACTTGACGTGGTCTCATGTAGGCTAGACAGAGGTACTCCTCGCTCACGCGCGCAGCATCCGATAGGCCGCCACTCAGTGCCACTCCTCCCTGTGCTGTCCCATCCTCTCAGGTAGAACTGGGGAGAGAGAGGGTTGTGGGTGGCCGACTGAAAGGCGCGCCTGGTTGTCGTGTCGTGTTCAAGTCCTCTCTTGAGAGGTCCTCTGTAGCTGGGTGCTCCGCTCAGTGCGGTCAGGCCGTGGGTCAGGCCAAGGCAAAGCCTGTCCCCCCCCCCCCCCCCCCCCCCCCCCCCCCCCCCCCGCGCGGTCCTGGGCTCGTGGTGCGTGTCGTGGTGTGAACTTACCGGTCGGATTAAGAAGGCGGGGCGGGTACGGTGCGGACAGAGCCGGGCGGGTCGCGACCCAGTCTCACTCCGTCCCACTCGCTGACCGCATTGCTCTGTCTCTCTCCAACCGTTTCGTCTCGACCCGCACGTTGCTCCACTCTCTCCGGAGTGCGGCAGACCGAGGCAGAGCCGCGCTGTGACATTATTGTCCGCGACCCGGCAGCATGTGCAACGTGCACCCCTCAGGGGCGTATCGGTCCCGACCAACAAGTCAGAGGGAAACGGGGCATCTTAATCTGTATTCCACTTCTTATAAATTAGGTGAAGGCAACTTTCGGGTCAGGGATATGCCTGCCTTTCACACTGCAAAACTCAAACCTTCAGATCGAAGGGATGCTCGAAGGAAAATTGGAAGGTTCATAGAACCAGTCGACTCGAAGGAATTATTCCTTCGAATTGCCGTCTGCGTCGCCGTTCCAACGTCTAATCGATGGAAATAATCCTTCGATTCGACGGGTTCCACAAACCTTCGAACAGTCGAAGGATTTTTCCTTCGATTTGACGGTTCCAGTTTTGCAGTGGCAAGATGACAGTTCTGCGCCTTAGCGAACGGAAACGTCTTGACTCTCAGCGATGCCATTTGTCAACTCGATGTGATACGGCCTGCCTCCGCCTGCCACTCCCTCCCCGCCCCGCCCCGCCCCACCTTGAGGGCCCGTTCTCTGAGCGCCTGTCATTTGTCGTGGAAGGTCATCCTGTCAACTAAGGCTGCGCCTGGGGAGCCAAGATATGGTTACATACACTGTTATTGAAAGTGTGTTGAACAACACATTTAAAAAGTGTTGAAACCTTCAACACATTAAAATGCGTTGATCAA
>CABIKL010003197.1:0-11287 GCA_902196195.1 Aptinothrips rufus | reverse complement strand
AATTTCTTAAGTTTTGCGCAATTACTTATTTCATTTCTTAAACCAAATTTGAGTAGGTGTCCTAAGGATTATGTGTTTAGGAAAACCAAAGCCCATATTAGATTTTAGGGCATCCCAACCCAGAAACAAAGACTTTTTTGTTTTTGTTTTTCTAGGCGTTATGAAAATTATTAAATATGATCAGGAGACGACAAAATTCCTTTCGGATTATGTCTCAACCCGATCTTTACTCACTGCAGCACGTTGAAGTAGGCAGTGAGGTCGGCGGCGGTGCAGGTTCGCCAGTCCACCTTGTAGCCCATGAGCAGCACGTTGGGCTTGAGCTTGCCGATGCCCGTGGTCTGCAGCAGCGCCTTGGCGCCCTCCTCGAAGCGCAGCCCGTCCACCAGCGAGTAGAAGGCTTTGATCTTACGGGACCGCAGCCAGATGTTGGCGTTGTGAGCGAGCTCCAGACGCGCGTGATGGGGAAGAGGCGGCTGCAATAGAGACACTCGAGGTCAGAGAGCGGCCAGGTCACGAGACAATATCACGTGTCTCGGCTCAATCAATAAACATTCTCTCAAATAATTTAATATAAACACACACATTCCTAATCTATTTTTTTAAAATTTACTAATTTTTTTATATTCTTTAATACATTTTTATTGAAGTTATGTTTTTTATAAAAAATCAAATATGATAAAATTATTTTAAATAGATTTAAATTATTATATTTAAGTTGAGGAACATGATATCGAGATGATATATGTGAAATGAACATCGAAACGAAGCACACGAAATGTGTGGCAGTGCCACAGTGGCACACTCCACTACATGGCATATAAGAAATTCAAGAATATAAGAAAGAACTAAGATAATCACGAAAACTAGCTTTATGAATCCCCGCCTATCCTATCCCAGGTCATGTTTTCCTCCATGTCGGAGTCAAATGGTGAGACTAACTCAATGCCCGAGTCCTCTTGCCTCGCCCTTCAGATTCAGGCCGACAGACTGAAGCTCTGGCCTTTGAAAGCCTCTGCAGCCTTACTTACATTGGATATTTCCCCACACACGAGCAGGGCGTGGTTCTTGGTGATGAGGTTCGCGAAGTCCACGAGGGCGGGGCGGTGCCGCGGCGAGCCGCACAGGGCCAGCACCTGCGGCCGGTAGTTCTTGACGTGCTCGCCGATGTGCGCCAGCCTGTGCACCGAGTTGAGGGCCGTCTTGTAGGTCTGCGCCTGCGTCGAGGAGCCCCAGTTCACGTCTGAAGACACAATCAATAGAAGCGTGGTCACCAAACACGACAGTGAGTGACTGAGTTTCTAGACTCTAGGACCTAGAGAATAGACCCGACCTCTCTGAAAAAAAAACTGGACGAATTTAGCATCCCTTGTTTTCTGTAAGACGATGAAATTGGAATTGAAATCGGTTCCTGCAGTTGCTTTAAGATAGACATATATTCCCGCGGGACACAGTGTTGCTCACCAAGGTGGATCGAGATTCACCTCTCTCCCTCGCTCCACTCACCAGGTTTCCTGTACACCACGATGAGGTAGAGCGCGAAGATGACCACGAAGGTGATCACCGAGGCCATCCAGTCGATGAGGAACATGATGGCCACGCACACGATGAAGCCCAGGAGGCTGAACCACACGTTGTAGAACTGCAATCAGAATCAGATCAGACCGTGGCCAATGTTAACGTGGGGCAGCAAACCGATGGCTAGATCAAGAATTAACGGCAGCTTGTCTCATCAAACGAAAATATATCGAGAGCAGCTGAGGGCAAAGCGCGCCTTCCATGGTTGAACGAATGGAATTTGATCTTATCCCTCCGCTGCCGTTGCTGTTACTGGAACGCACCCTGTAAGTTGGACGCCAGCCGAGGGGCTTGATCAGCGCCGCGTGGAAGGTGCAGAAGTTGATGAGGGCGTACGACGCCAAGTAGAAGTTGGAGATGAGGGGGGCGATGAGGTTCAGGTCGGCTGCAATCAGGACCAATATTACACACAGGAAATATGTTGGAAATTTAGACGATTTTCTGCTCCATAAATTTCTTAATAATTTAGAAGTAATTCAGAGTAAATTTAGAACAAATTTACAGTAAATTTAATGTGGGTATGAGCTAAATTTGACGTAAATTAATCATTTTGCAAGGGATTTGGTCGCCCTGCTTTGGTCGTGGTCTAGCACTGACCGATGAGCACGAAGGCGACGGAGATGAAGAAGGTGAGCACGTAGCCGCGGTAGGGCTCGTTGTTCTTGCCGTAGCCCTTGCTGAAGAAGATGAAGCCGGGGTAGATGCGGTCCACGCCCAGCGCCTGGATGAGGCGCGGCACGGAGATCAGGTTGGTCAGCGCCGTGGACAGCGTGGCCGCGAAGCAGCCCGCGTAGATCACGTGCTTCTGCAGCGCGATCAGCTGCATCGCCTGCGAACGAGTAAAACATCTTTCAAGTTGGATCTTTTCATGGGAATTCAGTTCTTGGCGCGTAAGAATCCTGGTCCAAAGTAACGTAAGCATCGAGGTCTAAGTACACTCTACGTACGTGTTAAGTAACTTTTTTGTTCGGACTTAGTAACAATTTTAAACCTAACTAGAATTAGTAACAATTTTGTTCCACTTAACTACACAATTTTTACAAAATTGTTTATACATCGTCACAATGTTGTTAGTAACTCCGAACAAAAAAGTTACTAGACATTTAGAGTGTAGGACTCCTCAGACTAGCGCCCCCTATCGGCGGGAGATTGAATAGATATACCGCTTGAACTTGCGATGTGATACCCATCACTCGCATATGAGGGGTAAAAATGATCGCACAGATTGTGTCTTAAAAATTTAACAGTCCCGCCGCATATTGGCGTCGTGAGTTCAAATACCAGCGATGGCGGGGTGTTTTTACCCTCTCTAGCTCGGCACGCACCGTGTAGCTGTTGGCGAGGCCGTACTCGCAGGTGGGCGCGCTGAGCGAGTCGTTGCGGCAGCTCGCGGCGCTCGGCCAGCCGTTGACGAGGTCCGCGACGTTGCCGCTGGCGTCCCTCACAGCGGCCGCGCCGGCCATGAACACGAAGAGCACGTAGGACGCCATGGAGACCAGCAGGGCCAGCATGGTGCCCTTGGGGATGGAGCTGGACGGGTCCTGGCAACACAAGTCACTTCTCAACACCCTGCGCGCGCTTTCTGCTGTCAGTCTCGTTAACATCAGTCGTGTCAAACGAGATGCTTTTACTGAGAAGGTGCCGAGACATGTCGTGCACTGTTTCGTACGCCAATAGCGTTTTCGCGGCACGTGCCGATCACGTGGTGATGGCTGCTCTCTCACCTTGAGGTCCCCGGAGATGTTGGCGCCCGCCTGAATGCCCGTCACGGAGGGGAAGAAGATGGCGAACACGGTAAAGAAGTTCTGAGCCAGGCCCTCGCTGAAGTGATAGTCCGGCCCCCAGTTCTCCTGGAATGCCCTCCCTAAAATCAAAATTTACCGTGAGTGGAGCACTGTAAAAAGAAATACCAGAGATTTAAGGAGCCCTTCCCGAGAAACAGGGGTGAAGTAACACCAGTTTTTAAATTTGTGGGGATTTGTTTTGAGGATCATTTAGCAGCCTATGCATCAAAAACAACAACAACATGTCTCTACTAGATATTGGAAACATCCTTACAGCTCAGACCGACGAACCCTTTAGCGATGACCTCCTCGCTCGTCGGCCCCACTATCGCTCCAGCCACGAATATGATGATAGCGCCAACGATGATGACAATGAGCAAGTTCTGAGCCTGCAGCAGAGGAAACAGAGGTTAGCGATGCTCTCCTGAGGTGAAAGAGCAGCTTCACAGCTTCACAACCCTAGCACCTGAATAAACACCTCGCCAAGTCAGCCAGAAGAGGAGCGGGCGGAACCTGGAATCTCAATCAAGTTACGTAGGGACTAGTTCTCCACTGCCTCAGAGTGTTTGGTTTGCTAGTTCGATGCGTCACTCCTCTGCCGCTTCTCAGCCACTTGTGGGCGTGGTCCGCCCACCCCGTCCCACCCCGCCCTAACCCACCCCGCCCCACCCCGTCCCACCCCGCCCCGCCCCGCCGCGGGGGCGGCAGGTGTCTGCCGTCTGCCCGGAAAGGTAAAGCGACTAAACGGCGTGTGCCTGGCTGGCTCATTGCTGATCTGGGGTCTAGTGACACGGAGCGGCAGGCAGGGTGCAGGGTGGCTGCAACGCTACGTCACACTTCTTCTTTCCAGTTAGCTTTCAGATTTCCCTTGGAAGGCGAGAAGAGTGGAGAATACCAAGGGGAAGGGAGCAAGCAGCAAAGGGAGAAGGGAAGGACTCGGGAGGGAGAATGGAGGGAGGGAGGGGAAGGGTATGGCGAGGTGAGTACTGTACTGTCTGCATGCCGCAGAGGGTAATCGAGGACATGGGGATGTTTCGAGCGAGTCTGTCGTTGTCCTGGGGTCGATGTCCTGCAGGTTGGCCACAAGTGTGCACCGTAAGAAATATACCGAAAACTGTGCGAAACCGCGCTGATATCTTGGTACTTTCATGGTAGATACTCCGAGTTGACACGCATCGGAGTGTAGTTGATTCAGTGTGCTGTGCACAGGCGCGCTCCTCGCATCTCTCCATTCACGGTAAAAACAAATCCTTGATTTGTAAGGCCTCTTTGTAACTCTTAGGATACTTGGTACATTCTTAGGGTCACTCTTGGAAGATGGCGTCTGCGTCGCCGTTCTGACAAGAAATTATAAGGATCAGCCTTGGGATCCTATCGATTTATCCGCGATTCCACGGCTGGACCTTAAAATTGCTCGTCAGAACGGCGACGCAGACGCCATCTTCCAAGGGTGATCCTAAAAATGTACCAAGTATCCTAAGAGTTACAAACAGGCAAAAATCAAGGACTTGTTTTTACCGTGTTATTTACTGGGCAGTCGCACAGGTACCGTGAGTTGGATCTTGGCGTGCATCTCGCGATCTTTTGCTTGGGAATGAAATATCCCCGGTACTATCCAGCCTTTGTGCCTCCCCTCCTCTCCTCCCCGTCACGGGCATACCCCGTGCTTGAGGCCGCGGGTCGCCGCCACCTGCCTGTAACCCAACACGCGGCGGGCGGCGGTCACGAGACTGTTGACGTCACGACACGGCCGAGCCCGGCCCAGCCCAGCCAAGGAGAGGGCGAGGGAAGTCCTGGAGTTGTCGCACGCGGGGTGCGGCGGGGCGGGGCGGGGCGGGGCGGGGCGGGGCGGGGCGGGGCGGGGCGGCAAGGTCTTCCAGTTTGTCGGCACAGCACCGTGTGTCGCCGTTCGGTCGCGTCGCAGCAGCATAGCGCGGCACCGTGCCAGCCAGCGTGTCCCGCTTGGTCCCGCTGCGTTGCGATGCGGTGCGATGTCGCGTCGGGCCACATCATGGTCGGGGTCGGGGTCGGAGTCCGGAAGTACCGTACACCTGTGCCAGACTGCGCTGGACGCGGGACGCCACAGCACAGAAGGGCAACATTCACTCAGTGCAGACGGGCAGCCAACTCATGCACCCCTAAATTATGTCACAGGAACTACTTAATTTTGTCCTACTGTACAGTTAACATGGCAGAAATAGCAGAAAACAGGACAGACGGGCCAGAGTTATACCTTCGCCTGTCTCTGGCCTGTCTTTACAATGTTCGTTATGGAATATCGGATCTAGTAACCTCAATCGGCGCGGTGAGTTCACAGGCTCGGTCTAGGGATCCTGGCGGTCTTTCTACCCAGCAGGAGTGTCAAGGCCACAATTGTCTCTAGAGAGGTCGTTCGTACGTCGGACTACTCAAGGGCCACAGGGGAACCCGGTGTCCCTGGTTCTACCCTGGCTATACCAGTCGCGTGTTATAGTCCTGTCATGGCTGCACCTGTCGCATGGTGCGGGCTGGACTGGCAGCAGCTGGAGTTGCGCCTCTCCCCCTCCCCCTCCCTCCCCCCTCCCTCCCCCTCCCTCCCTGTCGCTACTCCTCCTCGCTGTCCTCCCGTCTGACTGCCCCGATACCCTTGAAATCCAAGAATAGAAAGGCGAAGGAGGTGGCGGTGGCTCCCGGTCGACTGAGAATTCAAGTGCCCCTTCGGAACAGATAGTGTTGACTTGTTTGAAGTGAGGAAAGGATGGCACCTGCTGATCGTAGTCCAAACACACACGGGAGACGTTGAGTTTGAACAGCCCGCGCTCGTGACGTGTTTGTTGGGTACCAACCTAACCAACCAACTCGCTGAGACGCATTAGAAACGTGCGAGGGAACACGACGGCTTGTGACAGGCAGGCGCGGGGCGGGGCGGATCCAGGCGAGTCCTCTGGGTGGTGCGAAGCGTTACCCCCGTCCTGCTCCCGGTGTGCAGCAGTAACGATGGATATCAAGTATGCGTGCCGACTAACCTTCCGTCAGTAGACGCTACTAGAGAGGCTGCCATGACTTTCACTAATGTCTCTACGAGCTCGTGACCATCCGAACAGACCTGTAGTCACGTGACGTCTACTAACTGAGCGTGCAGGTGTCAGCGCCACTGGCGAACGACGTGCGAAGTCATTGAGCCCGCTGCTCGGAGTGTTGACGCGCGCGCTCCTAGCGGGAGGAGTGTGAACTACTGGCGCGCTGCACGGCCGCGTGCCGCGTGTTCGGCCTGGTCTCAGTGCACGTTAGCTCAGCTCAGGCAGCGGCGCCTAGCCCCTCAAACTATGACCGTCGTGTAACCAAATTAACCGAAAAGTAGCGAAACCGAGAGAACAAAGTGCTGTGATAATCAGTCTGTGTTAGAGTGTACATAACATTGCGTTGTTAGTACGGACGATGGTGTTTGTAGTGGAAGTGTGTTCTGTTATCGACGAGGACGCTCCGTGGATGTTACATGCTCAATTATTTTAATAAACATAGGTCTTGTGAGTACACTGTGAAGGAGGCTTTCAAGTTTGAATAGAACCATTAAACTAATACTTTTACGTGGACTAATCATTACTAACATCTCTTCGCTCCTCCATTTCTCCATGTAACTCGACATCCTGTCACGAAAATCGCAATACATTGAATAAAAGTGTTCATAATTTTTGCAACAATCACGCTTTTTCTTTTTTTTTTTTAACAGAAAGACACTACTTGCCATTCAGGCCAATAACAAACTTCGAACCACGAATTATTACCACTTCTATTCCCCACCATGTCCTTGTGTTCTAAGCGTATCCTCAGCTTGGAAGCGATAAAAAGATTAATATTTTCCAGTCTATTTTCTGTCGTCTTTTATTCAGGCGAGCAGAGCAATCCAGCTCATTCATTTGTGCTTGATGAACTCTACTATGGCCCTTGTCTTGAAATCAATTATGCTTAGTATTTCGTAGTTGTTTTGCTAATATTGGCAATAGTTCTATGTCATATCTTGCTTCCAAGTGAGCGTTACGTGATGGTTGATTGACGCAACGGTTAACAGTCTGCTAAATTTTAAAAATGTGTCACCCTTTTTGGGTGGATAGGTTTTCTCAAGACAGTCTAGCTACCATCCAAACTTCATGACAGAATTTCGTGTTATGTTTCAGTTTGCTTTGTCCGGTCTCCGAAATTTTCAAACTGGCAGTCCCGCCGCGGGGCTGTGCTCGGTGCTCTCAGTGCATTGGTCGAATGCCGGTAGAGGCGCCCCCAGCCCCCACCTCCTCCCGGTGCCCCGGCGCGGCGGCACGGATCAGCTAATCCTCCCGCAGTGGTCACAGACGGGTCCTAGCGGCTCTTGCGTCGGTCTATTTCTGCCTGTTTATATTGGTGAGGGTTCCCCGCCCCGCCCCGCCCCGCTGCCCGCGCGTCCCTGCACAGCGAAGGGACCGTCCCTAAGCCGGCAAGGCGCAGCCAGGGCCCGCGTGTCTAGTTCATGGAGAAGGAAAGGGTAATACGGGTCGCGCCTGTTTCAAAAGTCGTCAACTACTTTCATCACAAAGTTTCTCTTGAAACTGACGTATCGAGGTGGAGGCAGTAAAACCTTCGTCATTTGTTGTCAGTTCTCGCTACGGCTCTGAAGTGTTTGTCAGTCAGTTGGCGACTCACCGCTTGGCTGTACTCTCCGCCCATGTGCAGCGCAGTGCAGCGGCGCGGCGGTCACAAGGCTGCGGCTGGCATGTAAACTGGGGCAGGGCTTGGCGAGCTGTGTCGTTTCACCTCCCCGGGCACCGACTCTCCTCGAACTGTACTTGCAATTAAGGACAGTAGCTGAGCCTAGACCGATATCAAAAGTATTGAAACTTCCTGTGATTTTGATCTTTCGGCATTTCAGTCTCCTTTTCACGGTAAACAATGTGCGCAAAGTATGGGTTTTCAAGGGCAACTCTATCGGAATTCTGGTAAATTTCACGCAAGAGCGTTGAGATGGTCTGCATCCCGTGAAATTGGGCCGCACGTAAACGCGACATCATGTTTTATCGCGTTTAGAATCCGCTACAGGTGCGATGTCACTCATTCCGCACATGATTGCGGCTGTGCGGTGCGGTTTGGTTTGACCCTGCCGCTGGCCTGGTTGTGTTAGGTTGCGGGGGGCGGGGGGGGGAATCAACGTAACGTTACGCGCTGTTTGTACAAAATCAGCTCGCTCTTTCGACTCCTGCCTGTATTTCTGTCAAAAATGCGCTCTTTACTACAGGGGCCGTTCATAAACTACGTAGACAAAAATGGGCCCCCCGTATATAGTAAATTTAAGTAGATAATAGCCAGACCCTACTCTCTTGTGTTTACGTAGGGTAGTACTGCTATAGTGCCGAGAGAGACGCGCGCGATGCGAAGAGGCGGCGAACTACCACTAGCCTACGAATCTGATCATGCACACCACGCGGAAATACTTCCTCTTGTTGAAACTGTCTACGTAGACTCCTGAACGAACCCCCACCCTCCCCCTCCGCCAAAGTAATATTAAGTAGACGTTCGCCAAACCCCTCCCCACCTCTTTTATGTCTACTTAGTTCGTTTATGAACGGCCCCACACTGTTAGCGTAACGTTTCGCAGTCCGGGGGGGGGGGGGGGGGGGGGGGGGAGCGTCACGCTGCTCTACATGGAACCGGGATGGGGAGGGTAAAAAAGGGCCTAAGAAAAGTAACATAATTAAGGGACCGCCCCTATAGTTTGTTCAACAGCTTAACTCTGCGTCTATCTTTTGGTATCCCTCATTAAGTTATTAGTTGACTGCCCTTGTTACATAATTCGTTCAGTAATACGGTAGTAACACGTTCGTAATTAGTCTAGTACCTTATAGTGTTTTCCAACGACTGTGACCCAAGGAAAGGCGGTGCGGTGTAAGTCAATGCTTGTTGGAGCTCGTTTTAAAGAATGTTCCGGTGCGCATCTTTTCTGAAATGAACTCCGTCCGCCCGACCAGATTGGGCAAATCGAATTTGGAAAATTCCATGCCCAACTGAGAATTTAGTTTTGAAGGTGTTCTTTCAGATGTGATCGGTCGCGACGATGCGATGGTCATCTAGTCGGTCGGCATGTGACGTCAAATATGGAAAATGAAGATTTTTGCAACGTAACTCTATTGTCGTGAAAATTGATATATTTTGCGTTAAAGCCGTGTTGTCGTGTGATGAAACAATGACAATAACTCTGTTGTGAGGGGGGGGGGGAGGGGTTGGGTTGCACTGGGTTGCACTGCTCTGAGAGGATACGGAGGAGTGTGGGATTCGTTTTGGAAGTAAGAACTGGTAGACTCCGATATTTTTTTCCAAAGAATTGGGTGATATTGGGGACAGTTTTTTTGGGGGCCAGGTATCAGGGGTATGTCTTGGAGCCGAAACGATAGGAATTTGGATAAAGAAGTCACCCTTTCAGTTTGCAACTAAGGGCTCTGTGCTCAGCTGTGAGCTCCGTCCACCCTTACTTCGTTTTCATCGTGTTAATCTCTTACCCGTGGGTTGATTTCGTGGCCTCTTAAAAATTGGACTTCCCTCATGGTCTCCTAACACACAACACCCAAAAAACCCTTTAAAAAAATAAATAAAGTGTCTACATGACAGAATGGCCTCTACGATGATAATCACTCTAGTGTCAACAGGTTGTCGTGGAGCTGCTGCAGGCAGGCATGGAAGTGGACACGGAACCTGCAGGCCTCGTGTCAGTCATAGAGGTCGGGCCGACCTCAGTCAAGGAGGAACCCGTTGACGATCTTGCTGACCAGGGACCTCGACCTGCCCAGCCGCAGTTCGAACTCGCGCCAGTGATCAAAGTGGAAAGCGAAATGCATGCAGCGCAAGCTGAGCCTCATGTGGTAAGTATTATAGCGTCGATGATCGACTAGTGAGTGAGCAAGGTGAGGTGATGCACACTGTCCCGCCCTTCTTGTCGCACTACTTAATGGGTCAGTCAATCATGTTATCATGTGTTCAAAATTTCGGTACGAAGAAAGATTGATATTTTACGTCGCTATTCCAAAAGAAATTGAAGATTACCGAGCTATTTTGTGCTTAAAAGTTGATTTTATTGCCTACTATAAACTAGGATAGCTGTATGCCAGACAGTTGGCTCGCGTACCAGGCTGAGCTCGCGCTGAAGATTTGAGCTCGCTCGACGCGTCAATCTAAGCCCCTGTCTAGGCCCCCACCTAACCTAAAAACTGCGCGGCTTCGGCTCGACGCTGAGTTTTCCGATTTTACATTACAATTTTTCATACCGAATTAAGAGTAAGCGAACCTATTTCGGATCAAATTTTCAAAACACGCTTACGTCTCCCTTAATAAGGTGTTACGGAATTTCAGTGAGAACGATTAAAAAATTAAACCCTTCCTCTAGATTACAGTGTTTTTTCCAAGTCCAAACTTGCAATCATTAGCGAGTCAAAATACATACTGCAAAGGTCTGCATTTGATCCGAAATAGGTTGCCCGGTACCTATTTAGGATCAGCAAAAATCGTATTCGTTACCAGCTTGAATGTAGACGAATCCAGAACGAGCTGATCGTTTTATTGGGTGTCTTGGTCCTTTAGGTAACGATATTAAACTGTATGGACACCATCAGAATTTTTTAGCCCGCCCTTCTATTTTGAATAAAATAGAGGATGGGGCGGGCTTATAATCTCGCCCCTGACGTCTGTGTGTCTGTCTGTGTGTCTGTGTGTCTGTGTGTCTGTGTGTCTGTGCCATCGAATGCCGATACCTACAGGTCTGAAATTTTGTATACAGTCAGGGGATGTACTCTGAACACCAAAAATCACACGGCAAATGTTGGCCGACTTTTCAAAACAAAATGGCGGCCAAATCAAAATGGCGGCGTTTTTAGGGTATTTCGCCTATGCTGAGACAGCACAGCACAATTATTGCCACGAAGGCTGAGATT
>CABIKL010003196.1:0-11288 GCA_902196195.1 Aptinothrips rufus | reverse complement strand
CGTCGCGGCGCTAGTTGTCTACGCGTCGCCTGAGTTTCACTACTCCTGTTAGTTTGGAACAAAGTGACTTGAGGTGCAACACTGTGACTTGAACTCGCTCTTATGACAGAGACAGACCGGCCGCCTCGCTCGTACTGCACTCTAAATGTCGAGTAACGTTTTGGTTCAGACTTCGTAAAGTACACATAACTAGAATAGTAATAATACAGTAACAAGTAGCAATTTAGTAAAGTGCAACAAAATTGTGACTAATTCTAGTCATGCTTGGAAAAGTTACTGAGTCTGGACGAAAAATTGCTACGAAACATTTTGAGAGCAGTGCAGCCGCACCCAGGGAAATAAATTCTTGAACCATAAGACAGTGTGGGATGATGCTAAAGTTGTCTTCGTGAAAGACAAAAAGTACATTGGTTTGAGAAAAATTTCTTCATTAATGATTTTTTCTCTCGAAATTGGCGCATTTTTTTGTCATGTATGAACACAATTTTTGCATCATCTCAGAGAAGACAAAAAATGCAACGATTTAAGAAAAATTGCATGGGATCGAGAAATCTTTTCCCTGGGTGCGGGGGCACTCGCCTACCATACACTGCCAGAGAAACGGCGGAGTTTTGTAGAGGTTTATTGTTTAGACCTCGTTAGCAACTAGAACAGTTATGCGGTCGCATTCCCTGTAATTTAACGCGAGTGTCTGCTGGCCGCAACAGACCTTTTAGTTTACGAGCGCACTAATTGGCATCACTGCTCGTCACTTTGGGAGGCCGGGCCAAATTGAGAGCGCCCTGCGAACTGCAGACTGCAGCGCGAGCAGGCAGTGGACTCTCATCTATGCCTAACGTAACCTACCGGTACCTAATTAGAGGGAGCAGGAATTAGGAAGGGGTCTACGTTTCGCCTAAAACATCGGAGTATAGGAGGTGAGACAAGACGGTTAACGTTGAGGCAAAATAGACACCTAGCGAGAGACCCTCCCTCTACCCAGTTAAAAAAAAGCTCTTTCCTCGTTCCAAATACGGATTTCGTTGTCCGAACGCTAAAACTGACGTTACCATACCCAAAGAAAGTTTTCCAAGACAAAGTTAACTTTGTTTCCGTGTTCGTTAACGATATTCCCTTGACTAAAAAAACAAAAACAATTCGCAATGGGAAAGGACCCGTATCGCTTCCTATCACTTAAAATTTTGTTGTCGGAACATGTATTTCATCGCGGCAAAGAAGCCGATTCCTGGACGTGATTCCGAGTGAACAATACGTCAGTGCCCTTGAGTGTAGTTTGGACTTCCTTCTCGGCCGGGCGGTGCGGCGCGGCTCGACACGGCACGGTCCAAGCTGATGAGGCGAGGAACAACCCCGCGGCGCGGGCAGAGCAGGGCAGAGCAGGGCAGAGCGACGAGAAGAGATATTGGTGCCATTTCCACGGCGGGCTCGGTCGGCTCGGGTCACCGCCTTGTCCGCCACGGAGCCACCTGCTCGTTGTGGGAGACGGATAGCTCAGCGCAGCGTCACCTGATTGATCCTCTCCCCTCCCGGCAACGAGATAGCAGCTCACCGCCCTCTATTACCTTTTCAAAACAGACCCAGGACCGTGCGGCCACTGCCTGTCGTCGTATCACGTGCTCTACGGTAATCTTCAGCAGTAATGAATGTCCAGCGCGGGAAAAACAAACACCGCGCTCCTTATCACATCAGTCTCAGCGAGCAGCAGAGCAGTGCGCGCGCTTTGAAACGGACTAAGTGCGAGCCTGATGGAATGATGGTGATTTGCCCTCGTTAGTAATCGCGGGCGCAGGATTTGAATTTCCCGCCGAGGCTCATACTAAATGCCCATTAGAGCGCTTGATAACGAGTACGTGCTCTAGCTTTGAAATCAGCTCGCTGTACGCTGTTTACATTGCTGGTAGTGGTAGTGCCCCCCCCCCCCCCCCCCCCCCCCCCCCCCCCCCCCCCCAGCTCCTGGGTAGCACCCGGGTAGCACCCGGGTAGCACCCGGGTAGCACCTGGTCTCGTGTGTGGGGAGTACCCGTATCACCGCGAGGCATCGGAAGCCCGCGACCAGACGCTACCTTTGTAATGGTAGCCATCAAGAGACGAGACGAATCCGTCTGGAAGGTGACCGGACTGGGCGAGGGCGGCGCCACAGTACTATCACTTCGTAAAGAACACCCAGAGGAAGGCATTCTCGATTCAAGAAAGTAAACGATACGATAACTTAAAAAATTTCCTTTCACGAAGAAAAAATTCTATTGATGTGAGAAAAATGCTAATTCGAGCAAATACTATCGACTTCTGTGCAATTTCTTACTAGAATGAGCAAATTTTAGGATTGCTTCAGGTGAGACGAAAACTGATTTGGTGCGAGTAGGACTGGATAGCATTAAGAATGCATTTCTCTGGGTGAGTTGATATCATCTTCAGCGCGCGAGCATCCGAGACGCGCATCGCGATATCATCATTACCACCATTCGCAGTTTGTCTAATCTAGAGTGCATATACATTCGAATCATTCGTACCTTAATCGAGATGGAACTTAGACTAGTTGATGGTAAATTTCGCAGTCGGTGCGATATGTACCACCTTAAATCACCTTAAACAATTCGATTTGAATTGATGGACTTATTGATGTAATGTCAAGGCTGCTTACATGGTCTGGCTCGTGGGCCTGTCGAAAGAAACGATTATTAACGTGGAATTCAACAGCAACCATACACTTTCATTGATTCATGTCGATCTCGATCATGGGCATTCATGAGACACAGTTTTGAGAAAAGCTTGCGATCAAAGCGTCGAGTACGTCTTGAGGCCGTTGTCCCATCGCTTTACCGCCATTTCGCAAACTTTGAATCAAAACGTAGTACGATTGAAAACTCTTTGCCAAAACTGCCGAAGAATCAACTACTTTTGCTACCAACCAAATGAACCAATTTTCATGAATTCAAAAGTTAATCAAGCGTCAACCAAGCACAAATAGCAAAGAACGGTGTTTGTAGACCGAGTCTTTTTAGTTCAGTTGGGCAGCAAAGGTAGTGGACTCGGCGGCGGCTGAATGCACTGCTTACCTGAGGAGGGTCGGTCGGAGTATCTCGTGCAGTAGACCCAGGCCGGCCACATGTTGCTCTTGTCCTCGGGGTCCTTGGGGACGTCCTCGCCGCTGGTGGAGGTCACGTCCGAGGCGATGCTCTTGGCGGGGCTGACTGCGGGGGCGGTGGTCGTCGGCGCCGGCCGGGCGGTCTTCTTGGCCTTGGGGGCGGCGGCGCGCGCCGTGCCGTTGGTCAGACTGGACGGGGTGAGGACGCCGGCGGAGGCCGGGCCGCCGAGCGCGCCGCGCTTCGCCTCCGGCTGCTCCGGGTCGCTGGTCAGGCGGCGCTTCACGGCGCTCTTCCCGAAGTCCGGCCGCAGGATGTTGTCGACGGAGAAGGGCAGCGGCGCCTCGGGCTGCGGCCGCAGGAAGCCGGGCAGCGCGTGACTAGACTGGGGGTCCCTGGGGGGCGGCGGGGGGTCCCGGGGGGGCGGCAGGCCCCCCATGGGGTGGTACAGCTCGGGGTGCACGTACTGCAGCTGCTGCAGCGGGTGCAGGGCCTGGAAGGGCCGGCTCAGCTGGTACGGCATGCGGTGCGGGGACAGCCCCGGCGACAGCCCCGGGGACAGCCCGGGCGAGGCCGCCGGGGAGGAGGCCGAGGAGGGCGACACGGAGGGCGTGTGGTGCGGGCTGAGGTCCAGGAAGGGCCGGTGCATGCTGGGCTGAGGGCTCCTGTTGATGAGCGGCATGCCCACCAGTCTGTAGTCCAGCGCGGCGGGGTCCTGGGCCAGGAAGGGCCGCGGCAGGTAGGCGTCCTCCAGGTACGCCCTGGGCAGCACGGCGGCGGGCAGGGCGCGGGGGTGCGCGATGACCGGCGGGCCGGGGCTGGGCAGCCGGGGTGGTGCGGGCGGCAGCCTCTCCTTGTGCATGATGGAGAAGGACGCCCGCGGGGGCTCGGGGGACCTGGCCGGGGACCTGGCGGGCGACCGCACCGGCGACAGCTCACCATTCTCCACGATCTCAGTCTTGACGGGCTGCGGGGACAGCCGGGGGGACGTCGTCGGCGACCTCTTGACGTCGGCCTGCTGCTCCCAGTGCAGGGTGCCGGGGGCCGGCGAGGCCGAGCAGCTGCCGCCCTGGCTGCCTGGCCGCTGGTTGGCGTGGGGCCCCGGGCTGGAGGCGCTGCTGGGCGAGCACCGCTCGGTCTCCAGAGCCATCGCGGACAAGTCACTGAGCACTGCACAGGTCTACAGGCACTTCATGTTCACTGCACACACACACACACACGGCGCGGAGCAGAGCGGAGCAGAGCGGGCGATGCGATCCGCGCGCCTCTGACGGACTGACACGACTGAGTGACACGCTCGGTTGACAGGGCGGCCCGGGCCGGGCGGGGCGGACACGTCTATATTAGCTGTCTGCTCGCTATCCCGTTAAAAAGTCAAACCTCAACTCAAACACAGCACAATCATGTTGCCTGCATGAATGCATCGCCCCGACAGGCCAGGCCGGGCTGCCGTCCGGGCTGTCTCTTCGCTCCGCCCAGCGCGGCGGTCTCTCTCGCACTGCGGGACGCGGCGTCGCTCTGTCTCTCTCGGCCGTGTGCGCATGTCCCCGGAGTATAGCTCTATTTCCCCCCTCCGCGGCAGCGGGTGCGCGCGCAGCCTCCACGCAAGACGGGGCACTGCGCAGGCGCGCGGGTGCGGCTCACCCCCACCCCCCGCGAACCGGTCGCTGGAGGGGAGCGGCGGCGTGTGATTGGGCAGGCCGCTGCGGCCTGAGGTGGAGGGGCGCGGGATCGGCGGCGTGGCGCGGCGTGGCGTGGCGTGGCGCGGCGTGGCGGGCACATCGAGTCCTGCGGGTCCTGCGACCCGCCGCACTGGAACAGCTCAACTCGGTCGTTTGATAAAGAGCTCCTCCGGGTCGACTCGCACCTGGCTGGACGGAGAGGGCATTACACGACCTGACGCGCCAGAGAGAGAGAGAGAGAGGGAGAGAGAGAGAGAGAGAGAGAGAGAGACCGCTGCAGCCCGTCATCCCGCAATTTATGATTATCCGGCGTCGCCAGCCATGTAAACTGTAAGCGCGCCGAAGGAAAAATAAGTTGGCTCAGTTTCGTACACCAAATTACAGAACCTCGTGACTATGATTAGGCAGAAAATTCGGGCACATTTTTCTTCAAATGTGATTTAACAGAGACAAAATTGTCAAATATGAGACCGTAAAGCGAAATCAATATAGCCTTTAATTGTAGTTTAATTCCTGGAAATTAATTGTAAATTAAAAAAAAGTCGCTAAAATTCTGTGTGTACAGGGATTCTTCTATCGAATCGCGCAAGGCCAAAGTCGAAAAGTCATGAAGAAAAAAGGAAGGAATGAAAAATAAAATAAAAAGAAACAAAGGCGCACTTTTATTCTCGATGATCGCCAGCCGACGCATAATATCAAGTGATTCTGAGCAAGGAGGACAATAAAACCTGATGAAATATTTGAACGGGCGCTTTCGTTTGACTTGGAAAAAAGATTTGCTGTTGGTGACTGTTGAACTGTCTCACTTTTACTTGTTCATTCTTATCTGATCCATCCTCGTTCCTCTCAAAGCTCATTTGACTTGATATGTGGATGTACTTTTATTGCCTGCATTGCAGAGGCAGTGTTCTAGGGAATCCCCTTTACCACAATACCTCGTGTAATTACTGTCAATACAGTACCATGAGCCCTGCATGAGCCCGTATGACATTTTGTTACGGTAATGTGTACGTTAACTCAGTCTGTCTCGGTCGCCGTAGTGGTCACCCTCACCTTTGAATGGAGTCATTGTCAGTGACCCCGAAGGAAAAGCGAACAGGTAATGTTGACTTGTGAGTGTCACAATAGGACAACAACTCAGGTAAACACATTCATCGCTCTTCTTGTCAATTGGGGTGCCGCGAGACGAACATCTAGTATTTGAAGCGACTTTGCTATTTTAAACATTGCAGCAATAAAAAATAAAAAGAGAGAGAGAAAAGAAACTTTTGGGTAGTGATATTTTACTTTTTCGCGTCCAGGTGCCGAAAGCATTTTCAGTCCAGATTTTTGATCTCATTCCGAAGTGTAGCTCTTGGAATTTCTTTTGAAACAGGCTGACAGTGAAGTATGTCTGTGGTCAAGGTGAATGTATCTGCCGCGTGTTAATTGGAGGGTGCCTGCGAGTGCCAATGAGTGATGTGCCGCCCTTTGGACAGAGCAGCAGGCCAGAGCCAGGCCACACACACAGGCAGCCTCAGGCTCCACTTGAAAGTGACGCCGACTGGACCTGTCTCTGGCCCGCCGCGCAGTGTCGACTCGGATAGACATTCTCTGGGACAGAGAAGAAAAGGAGGGGGCCATTGGCAGAATGGACAGAGGGGCGCCCCGCTGGGTGACCCAAGTTTCATCCAAATGCAGCACAGTCCACTTTGCGGTCAACCTGATGTCAACATCGTGGGACTCCATCCCTCTAAATCGCATCAGTAACTTAATAGCATCGAAAATTTAAATTCCCATTATTATTGGCACACAAAGATTACAGATGCGGTTGCGAGAAGATTTTATTCACGTTATTTGCAGGTCATTGCTCTACACAGAAAGGGTAAAAAAGATATTTTTGAAGGTGATTTTGACACATATTCTAAAACGCGTTTCGAAGTTTGCTGATCATTTTGCAACAGGTCTCAAAATCACCTCCAAAATTATTTTTTTCCCCTTGGTTTCTGGGTTGAGTTGCCCCAGATTCTGAGTTTTGGTTTTTCTGTGTACTGATGATTTGCGACACTCGAGTTGTGATGTCACACGTTATGAAAAATGCAATGTTGAAATATGGCAACATCGAAAATCTCCGAGCAGAGCACTTAGACCTGCGTGCAAGGAGAAGGAAACGTCATTAAAGATAAGCTTGCCATCACAAGACGTGTGACCCCTTGCTTAGGATGAGACGTTTGAATGATCTCCACCCAAGTATGAAACGTTTTGATTGGGGTAGGGATTCAGGGCAGCCGGCTGGGCGGGGAGGTGACTCATCCTAACATTGCACTGGCGGTGGATGTTCTCAGGTCTTTGACCTGAGATGAGCGTTATGTGAAAAAGGTGTCACAATCGTGGATCCGAACCCAGGATCTACATTGCAGAGGGCGAGCTTATTACCTCTGCGTTAGCTCTCTTCTTCCGCATGTCCTAATTTTAAAATTGTTGGTGGGGGTCTTACCGAGATATATTCAATCAATGGAGTACGATTTGTTTGCGAAATTTGCCAAATCATACGCCATTACATCCTGAAACGGGTGAAAGTCTGCGAGACGTTTGACGTTTTTATGTGTTGCTACAACCCCAAGATCCAGCAGAGGCCTGCGGACCTCCGCAACATCCTAACGAAGTCGTGCTGAGTCGGCGCCTTTTGACCCAGTCGTGTGGGTGGCAAACTTCTCACCGGAGAGCGGATCTCTGTGGGTTGCTGATGACTGCAACGTGTTTGCTTCAGATACAAAGGGGAGCCATAGATTTCATTTGCTACTTTCGGACTCCTTAGCCCTCCGGTATTTCTTGCGCTTTCTCACGCTGAGAAAATTTACTGTCTGGACAAAAAGAACTCCATTTTAGCAACAGTTTCAGAGCCGGTTTTCTGGTAAGAACGTTATAGGTACTATCACATCAAAAATAAATTTTATCATAGCAGTAATGTTCTTGCGAGTGACTTGTTACCGAGCCATGATTATGTCAGCTTTACGTAGTCCATTTTCTTTTATCCATGATAGTAGTAACTACTTAATTCTAATTGACAAATCAAGATTTGCCATATCGGTGTTTCCTCAAGCAACTAAACGCTGCTCTACGGTGCTTGTAAAACGAGGCCAGTTGAAATGCCTCGCGTCGCTGAAGCCAGACTCACTGACCGAGTAATCACTCATTCACTTCACGTCAGTGCGACTGAACACGGCGCAGGCCTCGCGCAACAAAGTGACATGCATGTGCGGCGCTCAGGTGACACCCCTCGGCTCGGCTCGGCTCGGCTCGGCTCGGCTCGGCTGGACGGCGATGAATCGCATCAAACACTTTGAGGTGCCAGAGCGCCCCGTTGTATTGTCACGGAGTGGGTGCACGCTGCAAGGGGAGGGCGGGGGAGGGCGGGGGAGGGCGGGAAACCTTGGACACGGCAGGACCGGGAGACCACACAGGCTGAGGCGATACGGGGACCAAAGGCGCCGACGAGCACAGCACGGTGTGGCGCGCTCACGCCCCCTGGCGAGGCGAGGCGAGGACCTTGACGGCGAGCAGGGCAGCGGCCAGCACACGGCCTGTCACAACAGCACCTGCAGCCCCCGCCCCGCCCCGCCCCACCCTGCCGTCGATGTCGCCTTGCAAGGGAGAAATACGAGGTATTTGGGGGTGGATTCCGATAAGAGGCTTGGGATTTCGCGTGAGAGGATGATGTTGTGAGTCACCAGTTCAGTCCTTTGCTAGGCCAGCGTTGCACGGGGAGAGCATGGGTGTGGGGTTCTTGTGCGAATTCGTATTACATGCTTTCAACTTTTTGGGAAAAAAGATTTTAAAAAAAACCGGTTTGAGAAACCAAAAGCTTGCCTTTCGAGGACGTTTATCTGAGTGGCGACTGGATTGATCGCGGTGATGGTCTCCGGGGGCAGATGAGTTGCCTTGCCGGTGGTTGTTCATGACCCCGTGTTTCATTTGGTGCCATAAAGCAGTAAAAGCGTTCGAGGCGGGATACGTGGGGAGAGATTGTCTGCACTGCGACCTCGTTGGGTCGCTATCTCAGTGTTTGTCCAGTCCGTTAGGGGCCAGGCCACTCACTTGATTAGTTAACTCCAACTGCTCAATTAAGAAGTGAATTTCTCTCGGCATCATGATGGAACACTACGTACTCTGGTGTGTGTGGTCTCTATTGCTGGCTGACCGTAAAAACTTTACAACTTGATGTCTGGCGCTGTGACTTGCGCTCGCAGTATCAAACGCACCAGCTTGGTCTTCATAAACGCAGTTTCTTTCCACTGTTGAAATTTTGACGAGACTGCTTGAGGAGCTCTCATTCCTCTGGTTCAGACACAACCCTCTGACGAGCTGCACATTGTGTCTTATATGGAGTCTAGCGTTATTCCGAGGATGTTCCTAAATCCAAGCAAGGGTAGAAAAGTTTCAAAAAAATATTTCAAACATTTGAAACTTTTATGAAAGTGTAACTACTGTGCCTGTTCTATAAACCAAATGAGAGTTTTGTTCCCTTTTCGATGCCCCTCCGTTGTCTCCCATCGTATGCGACTCTCCATAAAATCATTTCAGGAACAATGCGGAGCTAATCAGCGCGTACACTTTACTGTGGAGCATTGTATGGTGGTCATTGTCGAGCCGAGCCGCTGTTCATTCTATTACGAGACAGGTTCGTGAGGTAAGACTTGATTACGGACGGCCATCGGACGGACGGTCCCGGTTGACAAAGTGGTTTATTGCACCTGCAGTAACATCTCTGTATAGCGAACTGCTCTGTTCCTGTTTTGTTCGTTGATTGTGGGTGGGCATTGTGATTGCTCTATCACGAATGATGCGCGCATTCATGTGATTTTCTCACGCTTTTCTGACTGTATTAGTCATTACAAAAATTATGTCCTATTAGTACAGAAAAAACAAAACCCAATCTAGAAACCAAGGGTAAAATAAAAATGTGTATTTAAATCATTTTGAGACCTACCGCGGTATTCTAAAATGATCCGGAAGACACGAAACGTATAGTTTTAGAATTAATCTCAAAATGAACTTCAAAAACACTTTTTTCACCCTAGATTTCTTGGTTGCCGTGCGCTCTAAGGTTTGATTTTTATATGCAAACGCAAAAAGAATTCAGACGTCGACTAAGGTTTTTGAAGAATAATTTTTGTATGAACCCTTCTTTCTCGGAGTTGTTCTGTTGAGTTGCGTCCGTTGCGTCTCGCTGTAATGGACTGATTGAGAAGTCATAACCCGCGCGGAGATATGATGGCCAAGTGGCAATAACGGCTGACACAATGAGTTGTCTTGTTTCAATCACATCCAGCAGCGTGCTCAAGAAGATCGTCCATATATGCTCGGAGCTGGTTAGAATTTTTGGAGGGTGATTTGAACCGAAACCTTGAAATGTCAGATGAAATCGATATTTTACCCCGAATCCGAGTCGAATATACATCGTTTCGATGAACAGTTTTCCGGCTGGTTGCGGAGCTGAGACAGGTTCTGCCTACTTGCACTGGTTCGTACTCTTACCTTCTCGTTGAAGAAGTGAGGAAGATTTCTGTCGCACGCCTGCTTCTGTTCAAATAGTTTGAAAGCGCGGTGTTGCTAATCATGCTCATTGTGGGCTTGATTTACAGCTCGTGCATCGAATCGCGAGCTACTGTTGCTTTCTTGTTTTCGTCCTCAATCCCCCATGTATACCTGTGCTTTGTCTTATTCGGCTCTGTTCTGATCGAGTCGTCCCCATTGTTGCCAACACAAAATATCTATGTGTGCGAGACGCAGGTTCATATCAAACCAGCCCTCTCCTCTATATTTCAATTGCTTGTGTAAGGTTCCCTTCAAAAGTTTTAGTACTTTGGCTGACCAAAAGATAAGTCCTTTTTCAAAACCTGATCTCTCCGCGAAATATGGGTGCATTTTCCTGGGCGTGCCTCTTTGACCACGAGAAAAAAAGTAAGAACCAGCCGGGCAGGTACAGTAATTGGGTGCATGCAAGAGTTTCTCGGAAGTTACGCTCACGGTGCATTTGCGCTTGGGCAGGCGGGCCAGACTTTCGGTATGGGACCTGCGGAGACCACGCCACGCCACGCCACGTCTCGCCAGCTAAGTCCATGGGGGGTCCGAGTCGTGGGGATCGAAATATTTGCCGTCTCTGTGGCGGCCGAGTCGGATTCCGATTTTCAGAGAGTTCTCTGTCCTTTGTTTTTCTTTTCTCTCGATTTTCCTTTATATCGCGTGTGTTTCTGCTTGCATAAATAAAAGAAGGGTTGGGAGGAGAAGGCTTAACTACTGATAGCGTACCATGACATGAGAGTCCTTTGGGCCGCATCTCCCTAAACTGCACGGAACGAGGGGGAAACAACTCCTTAATTTGAGGGCCTCCGGAACCGGAATACCTCGGAATACGTGGAATACTATGGAATACCCACAAACCGTCGGAAGACTACAAATTACCTCGGAAGACCCCGGAAGACTCCGGAATACCCCGGAAGATCTCGGAAGACTCTGGAATACTGAATTTTGGCTGCAAACG
>CABIKL010003195.1:0-11289 GCA_902196195.1 Aptinothrips rufus | reverse complement strand
CTCCTCTCCTCTCCTCTCCTCTCCTCTCCTCTCCTCTCCTCTCCTCTCCTCTCCTCTCCTCTCCTCTCCCTCTCCTCCCAATGGACCCCGTCGTTCCGTCTCTTTGCTATGGCGCGGCGCATCCCCCCGCTCAATGCCATGATGTAACGGTGAAATAACTGAGCCCCACCCCGCATCGGGGTCGGGTCGGGTCGGGTCGGGTCGGGTCGGGTCGGGATCGGCGGCAAAGAGATATGTCACTGCAGGGAGGAGCGGAGGCGCGGCCTGGATTCCTCGTCCTTCTCTTGTCTTCCTCGATCAACAACCACCACGACGAAGGGCTGGGCTGGGAGGTGCAGCACGGGGTGCAGCCCGCAGCGCGATGAGGTCGAGGTGCCGCTCTTGTCCGGCTTGGCTAGGCGCTGATGAGGGAGGAGAGGGCACTCTGTCGCTGTGATCACCACAGGAGGCCGAACTAGCCAAGGTGAAGATGTCACCCGAAAAAACGTCGCTCACCCTTTTTTAAGTACATCATTCTCTCAAGAAACAGGATATCCTTCTCCGGCCGGATTTTGAGCTCCAAATTTCAAGTTTGTTTCTTAAGCCTTCTTCTTTTGAGGACAAGAAAATTCTTATATGTATGCCTTGAGTTTGTATCCCGAAAGTCCCTCACAAATCCTTGCGTCTTCAGCAGTACTTTCATAACCAACGTTGTTACAAGATCACGGTTCTCGAATTCCCTGACGTTTACCTGACAAATCCCTGACTTAAAAATAGACTTTCCCCGACTTTTACAAACATCCTATGTAACCGCAAAGTTATGGGTAACAAATTAACAACCCTGTATTAAAAAGTCATAACATTACAGTGCATCGTCACTAAACAATCAACAAAAAATTTAGCAGAAAGACAGCCGCCCGTAGCGACTCACCCTACGAGCTTTTGGCAACCAGTTCTGCCAATTGAGGTCCACAAGGGATTTCCCATCAGAACCCGTACTGTTTGAGTAGATTCGACGTTTCCCCGGTATTCGACCCCTGCGCCACGAGGCCGTTCGTACCACCCGGGTACAACGGACACTAGACACCTCACCGCGCGTTTGCACGCTTGGCTAAGACGGGCGAAGATGTAGGAACGATTTTTGTCTTGATGAATGGTTGGCAGACGAAGAAATGTGTTCAGAAATATCGGAAGGAAGGAATTTGAACCGTCAATCTCCGACATCAGCTTCGAGCAATGTAACCACTCTGCTACAGAGATCTGTGCAGAAAATGGTGCTTTGGGTGCTGCGGCTGCGGGTGACATCGTTTTCTGACAGGACGACAAATTTCCTTACTTTTCCTAACCATTTTAATTTCTTCTGACGTTTCTCTGATTTTCCTGACTTTAATGACATATGATGGCAGGGCAGCCTGATAACACTGTCACTTACAGAGCACTCTTTTAACAAATGATCTCATCAGTACATCGATAACGCAGGCAGTGGTTTACTTATCGTCCACTAAGGAGGGAGGTAGTCAATGTGTTTACACCCGAGCATGATGTTGCCTGACGTGGCTGAACATTGCAATGCTGATGTTTGAGACCAATACTAATACTATCCATCGCTGTCGAGGAATTTCTTTTCTGATTTCTAGTCTTTGTCCAAGTTTCGGATTTGCGCGGTGCTCGTTTCGGCAGTTATTTGTCGACGTCCCGCAGGCAAGCTAGTCCTGCAGTTCAAACTGGGCCTCATTAGTTGTTCGTGGATCCCGTCTCCGTTGCAGTCCTTAGTTAGCGTTGCAGGCTTCCCCTTTCTGTGCAGAAAGCAAGAGGCGGGGCGGAGCGGGGCCCAAGCTTCCCAGGGATGTCTCTGCTGACGCTGTTTTGCGTAGGCAGCAGGCGTAGCTTGCCGTCCCGTCGTCAAACTGAGGCACAAGAAGCGCCCCTTGAGCCGCTGACAAATGCTCGACCGTGGTTAACATGTATCTGTCCCGTCCCGTCTCGGCGATCTGGAAGCTCGCTCCAGTTACTTCGCTCAGGCTAGCCTGGCCAGCGGGTCGACATTCATCTAACTTTTCAAGTCCAAATAGTAGTGAGCGTTCCTTTTGATTATGGCCTGTTTTGCATCTGCATGGTTGTGTCCTGCATTCAACCATCTGTGTATATGATGGTGAGCTGCAGCTTAGGTTAAAAAAAAAAAAGACTAATCGCCGCCGGTCTGTTCTTGAAATTAAAAATTTTCTCTTTGCTACGGGCAATTTTGCCACACTCTCTGCCCGTACCCCCTGGTTTGCCAGTCTTGCAGCGACTACTTTAAACGTGTGTGTAGGTTAAATTTTCGTGGGTTGGCGTGGCGCTGCGTGTCAATGTGACTGATAGAGATGGAGCTATGCGCACTTTGAGGGCTGCCGACGGGGCGATGCGTTCTGCTGCTCTATCAGCCTCCGTCACCACGGCCCGCCCTGACCGGCCCCACCCCACGCCGCACAGCTAATGTCCTCCACACCAGTTCTCCTGGTGGCAACTAAACAGTCCAGGAACCTAGTCCGTGCAATCTGTGCAGTCTGCGACTCGAGCCGAGCCGAGCCGAGCCGAGCCGAGCCGAGCCGAGCCGAGCCACCTTGAGCCCAGCCGAGCCGACAGAGCCACTGGAGCGGATGAGTCCTAATCCATCAACGTCCCGTCCGGTGAGGCAGCCTCTCCAGAGCTGATAGGACAGGGCGAGGCGGGGCGGGCAGACTGCTGGGAAACAAAATCCGAAAATCTGTTCGCCTGTCCCAAGTTACTTTTTCCTATCGAATGCTTGGGATTGATGGGTGGCGCGGGCATTAGTGTCATGAAGGACTCGTGCTCCGGAGGGTCATCCGCATGGCGAGTCGCGACTCAATCGATGTGGCTTGGCGCGTTTCAAGGGCGTTCCTAGGGCCCAACCGTCTGTGCTGGCGAATGAGATCTCTGTGAAGTGCCAGGTATACCGGTCTGCAAAGGACTCATTGCGAATTTTCCTGTAAATAAGCTCGGGATAATATTGATGGGAAGTATAGAGAAAACAGATGGTTATCTATTTTCGAATCTTTTATTACAAACAAAAATGTTAAAAATTGCAAATGCAGCTACAGTCCTCTGCAATGCAGATAGAATTTAGCATTTTCGCTATCCTAGATCAATTTTGTTTTCTCGATTACACACTGTTGAGAGAATCACAAAGATTACAGAACGTCTTCGAGACTTGCACTAAAATAACATGGTGGACAAGAGTAAACTTTTAACTCATCAAATCTTCATTTCAATGTTGCACGTAAACCTAACGTTTACCACAGCTTTTACATCCCCCACCACCCCCCTTCCCTCCCCCTCCACCCCCTTTTCCTCCCCCACCCCCACCATGTCCTCCCCCACCACCGCCATGTCCACCCCAACCGCCACCCTTGCCGCCGCCCCCACCACCCCCTTTACCTCCCATGCCGCCCCCACCACCCCCTTTCCAGCCTCCCCCACCTCCTCCCCCGCCCATATGTCCCATATGGCCGCCCCCCTTCCCTCCAGAATGGCCTCCACCGCCCTTGTCCATACCCCCATGGCCTCCATCTCCTTTGGACATTCCACAGTCCCCACCTCTGCAGCCCCCATCTCCCTTGTCCCCACCCCCGTCGCCTTTGAATTGCCCACAGTCACCGCCCCTGCAGCCATCGTCCCCTCCTTTGCCTCCACCCTGGTAGTGACCCTTGTCGCCACCCCCACAGGCCCCGCTGTCGCAGCCCCCTCCGCCTCCACCTCCACCGCCCGCCCCGGCGAAACCTCCTTTCACTACGCCGACGATGCGAACCCTTACCTGCTTGACTACTCCTGCCCCACCGGCCCCTTTGAATGCGGCGCCCCCGTGGTCATGACCCCCGCCTTTCATTTGCCCACAGTCACCGCCCTTGCAGGCGCCACCTCCCCCATCGCCTCCTTTGCCGCCCCCACCACCAGCATCTCCACCTCTAAAATCCGCGCCGTCTCCTCCATGTCCTCCAGAATCCCCCTTGCCACTCCCACAACCTCCCCCATCACAACCCCCTCCCCCGCCTCCCCCTTTGCCGCCTCCATAGCCACCTCCCTTCCCTCCCCCCATCCCACCTCCCCCGCCGCCCGGAGAGCGCCTCGTCCTCCTCTGGCTGGTCGCCGGCTCACCCTCGTCCTGCTGTGAGTCGCCCGCAGACTCGCCACCATCTTGTGAACTGTCGCTGTCCTGGTCTGGGTACACTTGGCCCCGAGTCCCGCTGGAGTCGTCCTGCTCTGAGTCCTGCGGCTGGCCAGGCTGGCTGGAGTCGCTCTCTGATCCGGAGACATCCTGGTCCTGGTTGACCTGGCGCCTCGTCCTGGTCTCGCTGGTCGCAGGCTCGTCCTCTTCCTGCTGTGAGTCCTGCGAGCTGGTGTCAGCCCGCGGCGTGACGTCATCTTCTTCTGGATCCACCTGGCGCGCCGTCCTCGCCCGGTGCACCCCGGGGCTGGCGATGGAGCTCGATATGACGGCGACCAGCACGACGGCCACAGCCAGCAGCAGCACTCCATTCTGTGGACACAGTCATTACCGTCATCAGATAATACAGACCCGACCAGAAATCCTGACAGAAAATTTGAAAAACAATCCGCTTATATATTACATTGGTTTCATTATGATTTCATGTAGAGACGATAGATGACTGTTTCTGCACCAATTAAATCACAGGATCTTCCTGTGGATACGCTTATAAGAACAAAGCCATCCCTCGAAAACTACAGGAAATTACTGTAAGAGTTCCGACTTGTAATTCGCGATGTGACAACGACAATCTAGCCGCTCCACTCCCACGCATGTCAAACACGTGCGAACTCTCCGACTCTAGTTACCGCGGTGTGAAGCAGTATCGCTTGGTAGGTGTACTCGGTGCGGATGCTACCTACACCACCAGCGAATAGAAGGAGTAATTTTCGCTCTACTCTCTCCAGATTAACGAGGCGCAACCCATTTGGCTATAGTGCTCGAACGGTTGCCTACCTCCGGGCGCGCCCCACATCGAACCTAAGTGTTTTACCCTCGGGTATACATTGCGTTCCCCGAGCTATACAGTCAAGCTGTTCACAAAACTTACAGAGGGTGCTCGAGTGCTTGGAAAGGAGTAGGTACTGACAAGCAGCAGTAGTTCTTACCTGCCAACAGGGCCAAGGGGCAGTCGCCTCGCCCCGTGACCGGACCCTGGCATGGGCCCTCATAGCGACTGGAGAGGCAGAGTGCTGGGCAACGAATGAGCCAAGTTGAGAGGATGTCGCCAACATATTCTCAGACACGGGCGCGAAAAAAGAAGACGACGCTGATCAGTAACATCCGGCGTCACGCGACACGGCTGGTTTCGAGTGATTGGCGCCGTTCCGTCGTCCGTATCCAATACGAGAAATGAAGCAAAGTGTTGCACCGAATCGGCCGTGTGAAGGTCGCAGCAGAGCGCCCATCTCACTCACATGGTCTTCCCTTAAACTTGAAATTCGTCGAAATGCCGTAGTCATGCAGGTGAAGTTCTTATAGACGGCGCATACGTTGTCTTTTCGCTCTTCTGCTTTGGTCTCCTTGCGCTCTTATTTTGAATGGTCATCGTAGATTGTCGACGCTTTCAGAATTTTTGCACCAGTTTACTCTGTGTAATTCCATCCGGGCGTGTGGTGGGCGTTCTCGTGCTAGTAACCGCGAAAGCGTCCGCGTTCGCAAATTTCCGTAAACTTATTACTCGAACAGTCGAGCAGTGTACATACTAACGAACACCATGAAGTCAATGTACCAGAGGTCTTGAGGGTGAAAAAACTTGAGCAAACTTCACGTAGAGTAATTCGAAGTGACGCTGTGTATTAAAGATCAAGTTGCTGGGGAATTCCAAACAGTCTTGTTTTCGCTGAAGCGAGCCTTTCAAAATGTCTAGAATACAATTACGCTTGGTTGTTCATCTCTCTCTTCGCGCCGGACAAGCCTGACTGATCCATCCACTTTCCAATTTCCCCCATGTCTGTGACGGACGTAAGGTGACAATAAAACATGGTTTGCGCCCCTCTTCGAAAATATTTCTCATTTCACTCCATTTTCAGCAGCATATTTCAGTTCAGATTTAAGATAGCCTTTCGCAGACAGAGAGGAGTGAACCATTTCGTGACTGGGTAAATTCAGCTTGTTCGTTGAATAGAAGATCCGCAGATCGGCGGATGACGTCATCACTTACGTCACAATGACTTCCTTAAAACATTATGTTCAATTACTTTTCATATTGGAAAAATGACAAAAAGTCTTTGGTATCAAAAATGTTTTGAATTACAGCTTAATATCTGAAATGTGGATGCTGAACCCGAATTTGCTTGCGTGGAGCATTCAAACTGCGTCTCACTGTGCGGGGCACTGTACGAGTCAATTATGGTGCGCAGTCAAACTCTGACCCTCGTTTTAAAAACAAAAAAGAACATTTTATTCAATGAAACAAACCTTCCTTATTTTTTTGTGTTATCTGGACTTTTTCAACTCCATATTAGAAAATTTGAAACAATGTTGAAGAAAGTCTTTTGACAGTGGCAGTTGCATTTGTATCAGCTGTTGACGAGCAGAACAAGCAGGAAGAAGAGTTCTCTTTGTTTTCGTTGGGTTCGTTGGGGTCGTTAATATGATGCGTGCAAACTTACTTCGTCACAGTCATTATTGAGAGAGAGCGACGAGAGAGTTCCCCTATGTCAGTGCGCATTCATCTCCATACGGGATGCCATGCTCTTACTAAAGTGTCTTTGAGTGACAAACTCAACTGAAATGGCAAGCAATCGAGGAGTGCTGAGCCTCAGGTTCAACCAAGACCAAGGTCTGTGTTCATTACGGATTTTAAATTATCTTCAGTCGCAACTTCGTAGTGGAGTCATGAATGTTTTATCACTTGTCGCTACAAATTCGTTTTTAGAGCTGTCATCCTAACCTCTCACAATCATGTAAACAGTGGGTTCCATCGTTCCTTGTAACGTGGTTCGAACTTTCATTTCTTAGAGATTTTCTTCAAAACGATTTAAACCTTAAATTTTTAGCACGTCCAATTCTAGTCTCCATTTTATTTTGTGACAGGTTCATCGATGTTCTAACTTCATCTACTGTTTGAATCTTTGTTCAAGTTATGCCCACTGTTTCTTCTTCATTATGTGCCATTTCTGGCATAATACTTAATTCTTCAGTATTGCATGCAAAATTTGTTGTTTTTTGTTACTTTTCTATCCTCTTTCAGGTTGTTTCACTTGCTGTATGGAAAGTGGACTTCGCATATACAATGTTGATCCCCTGGTTGAAAAGGCTCATTTTGGTAAGATCTGATGACTTTTTATTCATTTGTTTCAATTTCAATCTGAAATAAAAGCTACCAGTATTAAAATAATTTTCTTTTTTTTTCTATTTAGATTTGGAATTGATGGGAAGTGTTTCTATTTGTGAGATGCTCCAGCGTACAAATCTGTTAGCGATTGTTGCGGGTGGCTCTCATCCAAAGTTTGCAGATAACACTGTCCTCATTTACGATGATCATAGTAAAAAGTTTGTTCTAGAAATAACTTTTACTACACCTGTAAAGGCCGTTCGACTACGCAGAGACAAGTAAGATAAAAATATTATTTTCGCCAAAATGTACACTTTTTATCACTGCACAGTAAATATATATGTTATTCTCAAACTTTGCAGACTTGTGGTTGCACTTCTTCGAGAAGTTCATGTCTTTACCTTTCCAACTCCAGCACAGAGATTATATACTGTTGAAACAAGGGAGAATGCTCTTGGTCTTTGTGAAATTAGTCCTATTGTAACAGCTGAGCGTCAGCTACTTGCTTTCCCAGGCCATAAAATTGGCAGTGTTCAGCTTGTGGTGAGTAATGTTGTTTTCTTGTTTCTAATCTCTCATCTGTCACCTGACATTATTCTGTAGTGGACAGTGACTAAAATATGCTTTCATTTTTCAGGATTTGTCAAACACAGAGGCAGGTATATCATCAGCGCCCTTGACAATCAATGCTCATCGGGGAGAACTTGCTTGTTTAGCCATCAACCAGCAAGGCACACTAATTGCCACAGCGTCATGTAAAGGCACACTCCTTCGAGTTTGGGACACTTCTCGGAAAGTGCTGGTAGTTGAATTAAGAAGGGGCTCTGATCCAGCAACATTGTATTGGTATGTATGAGATTACAGTGCAAACTCATGATGTTTTCCATTTGGGCATGACATTCTGCTGCCCCTATCTTAATTCCTTTTTGTTTCGTCTTCTAAACTTAGACTTCATTTATTTTTAGCATCAATTTTAGCAGAGACTCTGAGTTTCTCTGCTGCTCAAGTGACAAGGGGACCATCCATATTTTTGCTCTCAAGAAAACTCATTTGAACCGAAGATCAACGTTAGTAAATCACTTTAATATCTTAAATTTTCTGTGAATACATGCACACCATATAATGATTCTTGTATTTCAGATTCTCGAGAATTGGTATTCTTGGCAACTATGGGGAATCGCAATGGGCTCTTGCAAACTTCACTGTGCCTCCCGAATGCGCTTGTGTATGTGCCTTTGGGACACGTAGCTCTGTCATTGGTAAGCTGATTTAGCTCGAAGAAGAGCTTGTGAGGATTTGTTTTGTGCAATATGATAATTGATGTTTTTATTTCAGCTATCTGCCTGGATGGAACTTTCCACAAGTATGTTTTCAATGATGATGGAAATTGCAACAGAGAGGCTTTTGACGTTTATTTAGATGTTTGTGATGATCATGAATTTTAGATTGTGCGTCATTGCTGTATGTTTAGCTTGAAACACAAAAGTTTCTGTGATATGTCAGTGTTTTTGTTTCTTTTCCCTGTGAAATCGGTTTGTTAATTGGCTTGTAATATTTATTTATTTTCTAAATACTATTTTGGAGAAGATGTTGCTGAGAGTGACAGCCATCAGTCGTCAGTAGGATATGGATAAGTGTGGTGTCCGATTCACTACCAAATTTTTCTTGACACTTTCTGTAAAACTTGTGCATGACATGATGTATGACCACTATTCGCTTTCATTATACTTGCTGTGCCATCTTAAATTTAGATTATTAAGTGTTCTCTATTTATATTTTAAATGTTAAGTATTACCAGGTTCTCAGAGAGTATTCTTTTCCCAATTCTCAGTTTTCGTCCGTTCAGTTGAAGCCGTTTTGAATTTCCATTCCTTTCTAGACATGAAAAAAGCTAACACACCAAATAAAATGTGATTACAAAAGTGTTAGCACAGCTGATAGCCATATGTAATGATGGTTGTCAAATAATTTGATTTTTAAGCTACTTCTGAATGTCCTTAATTGGGGTTACTTCTGAAAAGGCTGTGTTTTGCAATAGGTGAATAGCTTATACTGAAATAATGTAAGAAAATGTTGAAAATATTACAACTAGTTGTATTTTATTTAATTTGAATGATTTCAGTTTATTAGTGACTTGGTCAGTGTTTGTGGAATGGTATATTTCTATTTATTATTTCAATGTTACCAGTCAATACACAGCAAAAGGTCATGTTAAAATCAAGTCTATTCCTCTCCTGTTTTTATCATTGTGTTTGAAAAGTTACGTCAAAAGCCTGCTGATACCCTACTCAAATTTAACATTGAATACAATTTACTTCTTCTCCTGTTTCACTTTTATGATTTATGATTTTAAAGCACCTTTAATTATAGTGTGTTGGTTTAAGAAATTTACCGGGGTTTGATGACGTGACAAGTTTTTCTGTGAATAAAGTAAAATAGCTCTTTTATTCACAACTATCTCATAGGTGTGTTTAATCTGGTACATAGATTTGTCTTTCATTAAATTACTTCTTGTATATTACAGTGTGACTGATAGTAGCCTATAGCTTGCTTCGATATGCAGGTAGTTATCCAGCAATTTGTAATGCGAAGTATACTTTTGTGCAAGAACATAAGTAATTAAATCACCAAAGTGACTTGTATTTTTCAAATGTGAATCACACAAAATCATGTTTGTAGAACATCATAGATATTCGAGGTTGATTGATGCATTACATTAAGACACTTCAAAAGCCAGATCGTTGTTAAACTCTACACTTAGTCCAAATCTTCCAATTTAAAAGGAAAGCAAAAACAATCTTTTTTTATATTTGATTATTTTTATGAATGTTCTTCACCCATGCTATTAGAATTGATTCTGAAATGTTTTCCTGTGTCAAATTCAATTTTAAATTTTCAGCCATGGCCAATTCTCCTTGCTTTTCATGCTCACCCAAATCGTTGTATCCTACCTTGATGTACATTGATTTGATTTAATATTCCCTAGCAAATCAAGACAAACTCAGTGTCAAGTATCAGTTAGGATCTAAAAATGTAAAACACCCCAGTCCTGGCATTGATGATTAAGATTCAAGTCTGTGCTTGTAGTCTTCTATACATTTATTTTAGACAGCCTTGGATATGAAAATTTTTCAATGTGGGGATACTTCATTGATTTTCATCATTGATAGAAAGCAGCACTTTTCAAGCCATGATGCCGTTGTACTCAATAATATTTTGCTCTGTGATTGTATTCTGTGAGATAAAACTTTAGAGGTTTGAGACTTCTGGTGATGATTGTATGCATAAGAAGGGGTTACTGGATCAATAGCTAGCTGTTAGCAACTGGAGCTAAGAGAAAGAAGATTACTGATTTACTTTCTATCACCTTGGAGAGATTTCTTCGTTTATGTCAGTAGTGAGGTGACACCAATTTTGATGTTTCATATTGTGAGATGTTCTTGGCCATGAAGCAAGTTGACATCCTGTAGGATTTGTTCCAGTATTACAAATTAGTTTTTGCTTCAGTCGTGTTTGATGATTCTGCAGTCAAAATTCAGATCTGTCTTTGGGATAAGAAGATAGGTAAATTGTATTCAAATAAAGATGTCTATTCGGTTTTTGTTCCCTGTGAATTATTTTTCGGTATTGTATGGTATGTAAATTGCAAGTGTCAAAAGTTGTTTTGTAATTTTTTACCCTTTATGTTTTTTACTGATGTTTTTATCTTGACATCGAATCAAATGTTTGTAATAAAGCCATAATAATAATAATAAACAATTAATGGTTGTTGCTACAAAAAATATGCTTTATTTTATCACCTTACTTTCCTGGCCCTGACAGAGATGTATTTATCTCTGCTTTTGACATAAATCAAAAATCAAGGAAACTGAACAGGGGCGTCTCGCTGCACCGCTGCACACAGCTTCGGGCGGTCGGCAACGCCGCGAGGTGGAGGGGGACGCGCACTGTGGCGGAGGAATTTGAAGCCTGCAAAGACACCCTT
>CABIKL010003194.1:0-11291 GCA_902196195.1 Aptinothrips rufus | reverse complement strand
GGGGGGGGGGGGGGGGGGGGGGGGGGGAGGGGTAGTTCGGATGAGGTGGGACGACAGGTTGGGAGGGACGCGGCATCGGCCGGAGTGAGATGAAGTGTCATTCGCTGGGGGGGAGTGGGGGCGGGGAGTTAAGATGTGGCGGGGTGAGGCGGGTTGAGGTCGGGATGGGAGGCGGGCGGCGAAGGAACGGGGTGGGCTTATCTGGCGGCGGTGGCCAATAGAACGCGAGGGGGCACGCTGGGAAAAGTGGCAGTTTGTGAAAAAAACATAAATCGATTCACGAGAATATAGACAGCACTAGACCCATACAGCAAGTAAAAAATCGTGGTCAAGGGTTAGGAGCGGAAACCAAGTCGGTCCACGCATCTCCTCCACAATGTTTGCGATGGTATCTTCAGGCTCAGGGGTACATCATCATATCTTGCGAGGGAACCGACTGCGAGAGGTTTACTGCCACAAAATATCTGATTCGGAGGAGAGAAAATAAATATCTAGCTAGCGCCTTCGTCTATTTCCTCTGACGATGCGCCAGACTTTTAAAAGAATCGGTAGATGTCTTCTTCTCCTCTGCTAAAGGACTTCCGAGCGGACAAAGCCGAAACCGGAAAAGGAGTCGGAAGAGGGTGGAACAGTTGGATGAAGTCCACAAAAGGCTGGCTGGCGGGGGAGGTAGTGAATAGTGAGAGTAATGGGACCATTCTCTCCTCTCACACGACGCCGCGCTACTCCACGTACTCCACGTACCAGAGGAGATTCGATTCCGAACTCAAAGCGCGTTCCGTTAGACGCTTAGCTAAGCTCATGTAATGTAAGAAGGTAAAAAAGAAGGCAAAGAGCCCGACAGACATATAGAGTGGAGCGGGCAGTGAACACGCAGACTCACAATCAAGGGACAATTTCCGCTGTCGCGCCTGCCCAGCAAATAAACAGATATGACGGACCTGTTTCATGCAACAGCAGCAGCAGCAGAACGATTTACACCCCAACCCCCCACCCTCAGGCCACAGCCTCTCCCCCTCTCTACTCGACGAGCTGCATATGAAGCGGCGGCCCTGGGTTGGCATGGATGTGTTCACCGAACAGCGACAATACTCTTCAGGAGATTATACTCCACTCTGATCATGCGCATTTCACCACCCTGCTCAGATGAGTGAACCGTACCGCGACATTCAGACGAGCTGAAATATACTCGTGTGTCGCGAGACCTTTGTCCGCACAGAACAGACAGCTCGGTGGCGAGGCAAACAGAGTCTTATCATCCCCGTCTCAAGGCCTTGTCTCTAGGACACACCCCTCGCGAGCTGGAACACGTGGCAGTGGCAATGAGGTGTACGCTCTACGCGCGGCGGGGCGTTGTCATCCCCGTGCGGTGGCTCCACCTGGCGTGGACTGCTCGAACTAGCAGTTGCTCCTCCCCCCGCCAGAGAGCAGCATGCAACAGGTCCGGACTCCCGCCCCAGCGAGCGATGCTGGAGCTGGAGTCAGTGGTCCACTGTAGCGCGGACCAACTCGACCAACCACACATAATGACGCATCTTTTTTTTATGTTCGACACAATTTTACAAGAAACAATTTTTGTGGTCGTCAGTTTTGTCTTAAGGTTTTACATAAGATCCACAGTGAGATGACCAACACGCGGGGTCTCAAAGGATGCATGTCAGCTGGGATCCAATGCGGCCGGGCCGGGAGATGGCGACATCTGCCTGGAGCCGCAAGAACAGCCACCACAGCACGCGTGTTCCGACCCAGATCCGACAGAGGGCGCAACAAGTGACTCCAGCGAGCCAAGGGCAACATAACCTCACTTCCTAGCCAGGGGTGGGCCAGGCTGGGCTGGGCGGCTCCCTCCCCAGCATCCAGCCTCCAGCATCACCACAATCAGCACCTGCCTACGTCATCATACGCGGCCGGGGATGCGCGTGAAACATCACCATGACATGACAGACAACGGAGCCCGATCGCCGTGTATCCACACCCTAGCATGGAAAAATAGAAAGGGGCGGTCCACGAGATTTAGGTTGACATCCCTCCCTTCTCCCCTTCTGACCTCCTTTCTGGGTCAGCTACACATTCTCGCAAGGTCAGGAAGAAGCAAAGACATGAATCACAACGAACAGATAACCCGTGAAATCGTACTTTAAAAGTACCTTACGATCCGAATCGGCAATTTATTGCACACCAGTTTTGGGACGTAGAAAAGTTTTATGACAGCGACAGTTTTCATTTGCGTTGCCATTAAATTCCTATAATCAATTTCACTAGTTTGTTGCGAACTGAACTGACCTCGAGCAAAGCGTGGAGCTGCCTGTCCTCCAGTAGCGGCAGCAGCATCTCTCTGTCTTTGTGGGGCGCTTCTTGTAGGCAGTGGATGTCATCCAGGGAGTCCAGTACTAGGCTGACAGCTGCAGGGCAGAGCAAGGAGCCATCGGATATAGAAACAATATTTGTAAGGGGACTCACCCACTGAAAATTTACAAAAATTGTAAATGTCTCCGTTGGCATTGACTTGCCAGTTTACACTTTTTACCGAGCTTTTTACAGCTACATAGGGCAGTCATGATCTCACATGGAAGCTTTTAAATTTTTATAAAAGGATATTTGCTGACCCAAGCTGAAAAATAGCAGCTCTTGTTTTGGGTAAATTTACGAGACAGCAGTCGAAAAATTCTTCGTTAGAAACAATTCTTTTCACAGTCCAGGCACAAATGGCAGAGGCTGACATTCACTGACAGACTGACATTAAGTACGCACCTGACATGGTGACCTCGTCCTCGCCGTAGTCTGACAGGGCGTCCGAGTTGGGGTCGTTGTAGAACGAGGTCCACTTGGGGGATGAGACGGCCGCTAGCACCGCCCCTTTTAATTTCCGACGAGCATTGAACTTCTTGAGCTCCTCTATCGCGTCCGCCAGGTGTATCTTCCCTTTGTCCCGCTCCTTGAACCACCTGTGCGAGAGCACCTCCTGGATGGTGATCCTCTGGTGGTGGTCCACGGCCAGCATCCTCCTCACCAGGTCCTTAGCCGAGTCGCTGATGTACTCCCAGCACGGCCCGTCAAGCTGCAACGCAGTGCAACGCGCATGTGTCAGTTCTCAACCTTCAATTTCAGTGCATTTCTGAAGTATTTTCCCATAGAATTTATAAACAAAATTCTTCTAAATAAAAGCATTACTCTCAGTGTTTGAAAGAAATGTTCCAGTACAGAACGTGTAAAGAAAACGCTTCGGGAAAAAGAAACAATTCTATACTATTGATCCCCGTGATAGTTTGAAGTATACTCACGTTCACTCTTCCCCGGCAGATGGCCTCGAAGAGACGCTCCCTGGTGCCCAGGAAGGGCAAGGTCCCCGACAACAAGATGTGGAGCAGCACCCCCGCGGACCACACGTCCACAGGCTTGCCGTACCGCTGCTCCCGCACCACCTCCGGGGCCATGAAGTGCGGCGTGCCGATCCGTCCTGCAATCCGTGACAACTCTAGAACTATCGGCCGCAAGAGAACTCAAGTACTATCGGCCACAAGAGAAAGGAGTGCCAAGACTCGTGAATGAACACATACCGTCACAGTCGGCCTTCAGGTACATTTGTCCTTTCGGACTCAAACAGGGCCTGTTCTCAGACATCAGGTTATCTGCAGGACAGAAGGGGAATTAACACTCGTAAAGGCGCAGAGCGGTGAAACATGAGACTGAGCTGGTTGCTGATGCTCGTTACCTCCATTCAGCATGTGGCCCTCCTGGAGTTGGATCGCCACGCCGAAGCCGCCCAGTTTGACCGGCGCCGAGTTCTCCTTGGTGGCGAGCAGCACGCAGTGGGGCTTCATGTCCCTGTGGATGATGTCATTCTCATGGCAGTACCGCAGCGCCTCGAACACCTGTCGCATGTAGTGCCTGCGACATAAAATAACAAATTTACCAAATTTTGCCCTCCAGACATTTTAATTATTATTTTTTTTAATGCCATGAAAGCTCGACAATGCAGCACGTTCATTGCACAAAAAGTGTGATGACCGTATTGTAGTTTAACTGTGATGAACAGTGCACTAAACTGCGTCGAGATTTTAAAAAAAAAAAAAAAAAAAAAAACGCTTTAAAGGAAGTTTTAATTGCAATTTCAATTATCGTGACTTCCTCGCGACCAAATCCGCAGGATAGCCAAGTCATCATACAGGGGGGTGAAACTATTTTTCCTCGACAGCTGTTAACATGATACGACACGGCCAGACCATGATGAAGGGAGTCTTGACAGATAGTGATCAGGGTGGGTCAGGTCAAGGAGGGCATCTTCTAATTCCTCTCCTAAAAGTGATATTTCTGGCGCCGCGCCCGGCTAATGATCAAATCTCCCATTGCAGAGAAAGCCCCGCCCCGCCCCGCCCCGCCCCGCCTCATCTGGGCTCCTCGGCTTTCATTAAGATCTAGGACTTTAATTAAAGATGCTCATTATTGTTTGCCCACCCGCTATAGCCGTATATCTCTGACGGGTTAGAATAACGTCCCTTAGTAACACTGTGACAGTTAATCGAAACGCATTGTCAACGGACCATACCTTCGCAAAATGATGAAAAACAGTTACCAAATTTGAGTCGTGAGAATACGAAAACTTCTGACAGAGGAGCGAAGTATTGACTGGTAGGGAGCAGGGCATACTTTCCCAGGGCCGACGTTCACGTCCTCACAGTGTTAACTTGGGCGTGATTCCGTTTGAGGACGCGCAGCGAAGGGTCTCTGAGGGTGACAAGATGACGGCCAGCCCTTACGGCCGGGCCCTTGGGCCCTAGTCCTTGGACTCTAGCTCCTTGGCCACGCCTTCGAGAGCCTTGCGTAACGAGAGTTTCGATACCTCCCCATATCAACCGCATGAGTCGAGTGTTCAGAGATCAGCTTGGTGAAATATCTTTCTGTGTTCAAATATTGAAGACGGGACATTGTGCCTCTAAGTACAAGGTCATTCCGAACCACTCATGTCATTTAGATAGGCGAAATATCAAAGTACTCAGTACCAAGATCACAAGATCACATGTCGTCGACTCTCTCCTCTCCAGGCCCTCCACCCTGCCGAGTGTGAGCGGCCGGGCGGGGCGGGGCGGGGCGGGACGAGAGGGGGGGGGGGGGGGGGGGGGGGGAAGCAGGCCGCAGACCCGAGCGCAGACCTGTCCCAGCATCGTCCTCAGCCGCACCCCCGCCGACCTAACTTTGTTTTCGCTGGCAGCACGGGCTGAACGGGAGAAGCGATGTGTGCTCCTATCACATCTCCTGACTGCCGAGAGGAACACGAAACGGATACAAAGTAATAGGCGCTTACTTCCCGTCAACATTTTGTTGAAAAGAATCTGATGAAAGTGTAGTTCAAAAACTAAAAATTCGAGGAACGACTTTTGACCTGTAGGCCTCAACAGACCAATGACTACTCACCCAGCCACTGCCTCGCTGTATACGAAGCCTGCCGTCGCTCTCCGTACGATCTCGAAGCAGATGTCCGAGCCGTCCATGCTGCGAACAGAGAGGGAGAGAGAGATGTCACTGCCACGTCACAGGGGGCCACGGACGATGACACGAAATACAACGCTGCGCTGTCAACTGGAGACCATCGCGTGAACTGTCACTGGTCGGGCGCTCGCCGCCTGATCTGGTCCAGATGAGGAGGCTGCGGGCGAGGGGTCGTCAGTCAGGCGCGGATCCAGAAAGACTTCGAGGGGAGGGCGATGCAGGACAAATTGCCTACTATCAGGGGCTTTGCCTTCCCTCCAGGCGGCACGCCTGCGGCGCGCCCACCCTTCAGAGGGGGGCGACGCACCCATCGCCCCCAACCCTGGATCCGCGCCTGCAGTCAGTCAAGTAATCATGTGTACAAACTCTGTGATTTTATTAGAAATATTGACATTTTACTTCGTTTTCTACAGGAAATAAAGATTACCGGAGCCATTCAGTACTGCAACTGTCATGAATAGGCTAAAAAACACTAAAAATTTCATCTCAATTGCTGATTTTATTCTTTGTAATTCGATCTAATCAATGGTATCATGTAATCGTGTAATCGTGTACAAATTAAGGCCGACTGACTGACCGCTCGGGAGGCTGGGTGGGATGTGGGTAAGATGTGAGCCAGCTCCCATTCCGAGCTTTTATGTCCCCCTGCGAGGAGCCCGTGTAAAGTTACTCCCACGCCGAGCCACTCAACGCCACTCATGGAAACGCACTTCAAGGACATTCGATCCAATACGGAAGGTAGATAATATTCGCCAGACGTGAGCGGAGCGTAGCAGGTTCGGAACACAAACTTAAGCGTTTCGCAATCGTTTGAATTCGTTCATCAGCATCGAACGTTTATTATACCCAACTTCTTCTGCTAGCCCAAAGTCTAGACTAGCCCTTTAGTTTTAGATCACTGTGTGAAATTTCAAGCGTATTTTAAAATTAAAATCGGCGTGTTACAAATAAGGCTTGGCTGCCATTTTCTAATAATTTGGGCTCTATGAAGTGGTTCAAGGTGCGCGCATGTTCAAATATCGGGGACAAGTTTGAATGTGTAGAAAGAGCGACTACTTACTATTCGAACACCATGTAGAGCATGCCCTCCGAGGAGTAGGTCTCCAGCAGCTCCACGATGTGCGTGTGCTTCAGCATGTGACATATCGTCGCTTCTCGTTTCAGATCTGGAACAAAAATAGAGCGAATAAACAGAGAGCTCTCGCCCCGCCAGGCCCCGCCAGGTCCCGCACCCCACGCCGACTAACTACTCTAGGGAAGCAAGCGGGGCCGCACTGGCTCACAATTCAAAAAATGTTATGAATTTACAGACAGTCGATAGAAAACAAAATGTGTCGACACAGCAAACGGCCTAAAATTTTAAGGACTGACTACTTCAAGATATCACATATTACTGAGTTTAGACAATAAGCCTTCTTAAAAAGCTTGAAACGGACATTCCTTGAAATTGAGGAGTTAATGTTCGCCGAGAATTTACAGCACATGTTTCGGGATGTTCTGTCACCTCTAGTGTACTTTAACACCCGTAAAATTGGACCCCGTGAAGCTAGAGAGCCCCAATTAAAATACCCCAAAAACAGTACTGCAGATCGTTAGCACATCGTCAGTACGCGTAAGCAGTCATATACTTACGGATAGTACGCATACAAAAACTAATTTCCTTTTTCCTTTTTTTAAAAAAATTGTGCGGGGCCGGAAGACTTCTGCATGCCCCACGGGGATGAAAATATTCGAGCTACTAAATTACTCCCTGTCGTCAGTAGATGATAGTACATGATCTGAACGCAGGCTATGTTGCGCCGCATTCCCTACCATCAAGGGCGCGCAGGGCGGATGGTCGATTGCGGGCAAATCCTCCCGCCTCGGGTCTGGATGGTCGATTGCGGGCAGCTACCTGGTATAATCCCATTTGCGTGTCGATTGCGGGCAAATCCTCCTTCACGGTGAACGATCGTTTCTTCACGGTGAAGTATCCTTTCTAGCTGCTGGTGCGTAGGCAACTTGTCGCACTCGCTTCCGGCCACGGAGCCCGCAATCGACGCACATGCCCGCAATCGACCATCCAGACCCTAGGGGTCTTAAGTTGCCCGCAATCGACCTAACGCCGCGCGCAGCACTGGGGCCGGGGATATTGTGCGGCCCCACTTTACTCCTCACTTTTGTTAGGAGCGAATCGACGTCGATGTACTAACGATCTGCATTACTGTTTTGGGGTTTTTTGAATTGGGGCTCTCTAGCTTCACGGGAGTTAAAATTGGGGCATGTTGTCAAAACTTTTCGTCGTGAGGCACAGAATGCTTAATGACTTTGTGACAGTCGATGAGCAGTCGATACAACCAACACGTCAATAAATCCCACCCGTCATCTGTTGTCCACAATATTGCCCACCATCTTCGCAACTGTAAAACGTTCTTTTTATTTTTTCTTACAGAGCAGGGGGTCGCCGTAACTTTGAACGCTTCATTCTATCATGGCTCGCTAAAAAGACGAAGTGACACAATTCAAAAGAGAAAGGCAATCCGTTCGAAAGCTTTATGCCGAGGCGACTTGTACCAGTGCGCTGGACACAGCTCAGCCAATTACGACCACTCCAGCTGCTCCCCCGCATATTACTTTTTCCCCCCGAGTTTGACACGCGACAACTTTTTTGTTTGGGCGGCACAGAAAAGCAAACAAAGGGCGCTCTTGTGACGCTCGCCTAATTTGACCGCGCGGCTGCGGGAGCTGCGGGCGGGAGCCGGAGTTATGAACAATTATTTCCGGCGTTTCAAAATGTAAGCCTCCGACGCTGGAAGGGGGAGCCTTGCCGTGACCTCCAAGCGCCGCGACTTTTGTCGAGCGGGCTTGAAAAGAAGGAGTTAGCGAGAAGGTTGCCGGGCAGAGCTGACCACTCTCCCCCCCCCCCCCCCCCCCCCCCCCCCCCCACCCCACCCCACCCCACCCTCACCCTCCACCCTCCACTCTTGATCCGCATTCTCCATTCATTTCGAGGAATTCGTAGATCGCGTCTGACTCCAGAACCTCGCCTTCAGCACGTGACTAAGAAGGAGGGGCTGTCTCTTAAGAGTCGTTGAAATCGTGTCAGGTAGTTTGTGCATGGCCCCTTTTTCAATTTTTCCGACTGGTCAGATTGGTCGTTTCCTGGCGCAGCGGATTTACGACATGAGAGCGTGCCCTATACCTCGCAGCAGGGCACCGCCACCTAGAATTATTGATAGCGGTCCGGCCGGGTTGATACACGCGGCGCTGAATTAGGAATCGAGAAGGCAGTGGCCAGAGAAATGTGAAAAAAGAGAGAAGAAAGTCATGCGTAGTTCGCTCAAGATGGTACTCAGCGGGCTACTAGTGCCGGGCACTGCCGGGCACTGCCGGGCACTTCAGCGCCGCGCAGGCCCGTGCTCAGCGCCTGCGATGTTGCCATAGGCAACCCGGCGCTCAGCTGAGCACCCGGCCCGGGCGGTGGCCTACCTACCGGCGCTCCACGCCAGGACGAAATCTTTTCCTCTACAACTAAGCCTGTTTCTCCCAGCAAATGATTTAATTTCTCCAAAATTTTAGAACAGTGATATTATCTCTGATATATTTCTGATTTGCTGTCGTAAATTCATGACCACTCGTGGAGAAGTCGCAACTACACAACATTGGGAAGTTTCAAAGCGTCACATTAGACGTCCTATTTTTCAATTGCTCTTTACTTACCGAGACTGAGAAACACTTCAACAGGTGGTTTTATTAGAATTTTAATTTTAATCGAGCCGTAAATAAATAGGATGAGATGAAAGATCTCGATTATGTTCCATCTGCAAAAACTGCGGAATTTGTCGATAGAACCAACATGGCGCGCCGAAGAGAGGAAAACGTTTTCAGTCACTTTCACATAATTGAAAGCAAACAAAAAGAAATAACGCAGATGAGAGACCCAACGCAACCTGGGCTCCGATCGCAGTCGCTTCACCTCCAATTAATTAAAACCGGTACCTGTATTCAGCCGGTTCTCATTGAGTCTGCTTGCGGAGTGTTCAGCAGCCCCGCACCTCCCAACCCCACCCCACCCCGCTCAAAGCGATGGCGAGCTACGACACTTCCTCTAATGCTTTTAACGCAGAGCTCCGAAGAAGCGACGCCCCGCCCCGGCCAGTCGTGACTAGTCAGCCTTTCGCTGGGTCCGGATGGAAACGACGCAACTGCCAATGTAACGCATGAGATAATATAACTTGAGACTCCCGCACTGAACGCTATAACCCTGCACGACTTCCTGCCTAGTTTCTACGCTTAGAAGAAAGGTGCCTTGTATCTTACACTACAAGCAAAGATACGTCGTTTCATTTTCAGTCAGTGGTCTATGAACTTCATCTCCTCTCCTCTCGTTCTCTTATCTCCCCCCCCCCCTCCTTCCCTCCACCCACAGCCTGCTGCCACTCGGTCGTGAGGAGTCCTCACTGACGACCACCGCCTTCTGAATGCTCACCACTCGGCACGCCTGCAGAGATAGACACCAAGTCCTACGGAAGGTGAACATTGAAAATTTTGGTGACGAACGTTTTATTATTCTGAGGAAAGAATCTTCAGACGACATGTCCTACAAATTATCGGTCACGAAATTGGACGTCAAGTGACGAAAAATTCTTAAACTGCGATTTGCGCTCCTTTCGTTACAAGATAATTCGTAAAGTGAAGAAATTATTTTACAGTGAACACAAAGTCAAGGAGCAGGATAAAGAAGAGCGAGGAGAGGATGGAAAGGCGAGTGACGCATAAGAGGGAATCGAAAGAATTGTGGAGAGGACCGAGAAGAGGTTTAAAGTAGTGCGCAGACCACGGCCAAAGATGAGGTCGTGAGGTCGAGAAAAGGGAGGACGGGGAATTGTGGGAGGAAAAAAGGGGGGGTGAGGTCTCAGCTAGAATAACACCTCATATTCCGTTGTGGGAAGAGGCAGCCTGTCTCGCAGTTGCTTTGCCACACGGTAAAAACAATGTCTTGTTTTCCAAGGGTTTTAGTTTAAGGCAGATGATTCCTTGGAATTCAAGGAAAGTGCCTTGGTTTCCAAGTAATCATCACTTGGATTTCAAGGCAGTTGCCTTGGATTCCAGGGATCATCCCCCTCTCCTGGGAATAAGTACAAAAATCCTTGGAAAACCAGACATTGCTTTTACCGTGCAAGCTTGTAATAGAACGTAAGAACAGCGTGATAAAAGCACGCATCGTCCGTACAGTCATTGCAACAACAACAGGACCCGAAATACACCGTGCTCCAGAGATCACTGACGATGACACTTCACCGGCCATACTCCTTTTGTCCGCGACAGTACCGCCGGAATTCAGACTTGTAAGTACAGACCAGACTTTTGGACTCTTTTCATGTATCTGGTGTCGTTGAATGTTGCGGCGGCTAACTGCTCCAGGCTTACACGGGACGGTAGTGGAGTGATGAGTCTGTAGCCTCCGCTGTCACCGGCAGGCCTCACAGACCACCCCACGCCACCCGGCAACACACTGCTTCACACCCCACCCCACCCCACCCCACCCCACCCCACCCCACCCAACCCCACCCCACCCCACTCCACCCCACCCCACCCCACGCAACCCAACCAGCACGCCGCGGTGGCTAGTAGAGGCAGAGCAGCCCTCCAAATGGGAACACCCGTCTCAGGACGAGTAACCGAGGGGCAGATCACTCGAAGGAATCCTGTACACCGGACTTCCAGACTTCCTCGACTACTTCCATTGGACTTCCCAGACCGCCGCCTTAAATTTAGGCAATAAGCAATACATAACCCCTGAAATCAGGCAAAAAGCTCTACTT
>CABIKL010003193.1:0-11292 GCA_902196195.1 Aptinothrips rufus | reverse complement strand
TTGTCGGTACATCGCCCCCCCCCCCCCCTTAAAAACGATCCCTTATATCCAAGGATAGGTACTTCAAGGATACTTATGGGCTTTTAAGCAAAGCCGCATCCTTGAAATCCACCTGTCCTTGACTTTCAACGGATCGTTTTAACTGTGCGCTCCCTCCCTATGTCAGGGATCCGCACCTGTATGTCGTCATCATGGCCGCAATCCCCCTTACTGTGCCCGGTCTGCCTTTTCTACAATTCGCTCCAACAGGCGTCCCGAGAACTACTCTATCCAAAGACGAGTGAAGTGTGAGGAACAAAATGACACCGCGCGAAAGAGGAGTGTTTCCGTTGCTCATCCCTACTCCATCTTTCGCCATCTCGGTCTGATCTTCAACTTCTGCCCTGGACTTCTCTGATATCCCCAATGTCCCACTGAAACTTCTTGGTTGGTTGGATGAAGCATTCGAGTCTGTTATGGCTATCCCAGCCATAAATGATATAATGAAGGGGCCGTTCACAAAATACGTAACGCGTTCGAGAGGGCGGAGGGGATGTCAGGCATGATTTCGAATGAAATAGGGTACTTCAAGGGAGACCAGAGCGGAAGTGTGAGAATGAAAACGAGCGGGGAACCGCAGCGGAACCGCCCGCTTCCCCTCTCGCTATGTCGTTTTCTTCTTCACACTTCCGCTCTGGGCTTCTTTGAAGTACCCTCTTACGTCACATAGTTTGTGAACGGCCCTTAAAGCAATCTTTAAAATAAGTTTGAGTTTCTCACCAACAGCAGACCCTTACTTCAGTCAGTCCTCAAACAGGAACACAAACATCACGGTAACATTCCAAAGAAGCACCCCAAACGTGATTTTTTTAAAATAACAGGACGGCCAAATGCAAACCGCCATTGATGTTGCACTCACCGCGATTTGAGATGAAGAACTGCAAAGGGACGATGACAGCTTGGTGGTCAGTGTCTCGTGTACCGTCTCTGAAGCCTCGCTGTGTTCACGAATCAACTGAACCGTAGGCAGAAAAGACGCGCGCCAACGTCGTATCAACTGCCTTCACTTAGCACCGCTTGCACTCACGATAGAGCCAACGAACACACTGCAACTGCAAAGAACCGATCGTACGTTCGAGGTCGGACCAAAGCGCAACGAGTGGATACACTGCTGCTGAGTTGGCTGCTGGAGTCCGACTGAGGTGAGGAGGCCTGAGGTGAGAGGTGAGGCGGGGCTGGCTCGCTGGCTGGCGGGAACAGCCCCCCCCTCCACAAACCTTTCCTACCGCCTTCGGGCAGTTCGGGTCCGCTCGGAGCACCAGAAGCGGTGGAGAACCGAAGACGAAAGGAAGGAAGCGAAGCGAACAACTGGTCGCTGGCGGGTGGCTGCAACGCGACTTCTAAGATCCTGCCAGGCGGCTTCCTGCACCGACACCTTAAACGACGGATTAGGCATCCTGAAGCACTTTAAACGTGATGAGCATCATAAGAAACCCCCATTTTGATACCACGGACGCCGGACGACCTAGTCAGGAAGAAGTTCATTTCCGCCTTTAAATCAGCCCTTAGGCCTCCCTTACAACCCCCCCTTTAAAAGTAAGCTGGAAAGCTGAAAATCAATAGGCGTGTGTCTTTTGATGATACTAGATTGGGTTTTAAAGCGCTAGGCTGCGGCGGCACCAACACACCCCGACGGACGTCAGAGGCGAGATTATAAGCCCGCCATCTCTATTTTATTCAAAATAAAGGGCGGGCTGAAAATAAAATGAAACGCGCTTCAATTAGCTGCAAATATCCACAATCGATACAACAGGAGGCGACCGACCGCTCCCCCTTGCGGGGCACGCAGTCTTCGCTTCTAATGCGTACTTTATTGACGTCACTTATCATAAATTCATTTCGCATTAATAGCCCCATAGTATACGACAATATTCATCGAATTTTCCTGTTCCTAAACCCACTATGGCCGGGTCAGTCGCGTCGCGCCCGCCGTAGTAAAGTATGTATTTTGTAACCCTCCTTGTTAGAATGTTACCCGAGAATATGAACATATCCGAGCAAAAACGCACTCGCCCAATACCTCTTATCCATGCTCTCGAAGTGTAATCATAACAAAGAAATAACTGTTTAGCACCAGTATCGTGATAAGTGCAAGTGTAGGAAGTTAGTAAGACCGTCATGAATCCGTTTCGTAATACGCTGAAAAGCAGAAACGCCGCTTTCAATTCAGTTTCTAGAAGTTTCAGAAGAACTCGTTCAGAATGGATTGGGATTGGATTTATAAGTGTTTAAAAAATAATTTGGCATCCTTATGTTTTGGAATAGTCGGAATCATTATTCTCTGTAATTTACTAAATTTCAGACTTCAATACAAATCCGGTACAAATCAAATGGAAAACACGGACCGGCCTTCCAAAAAGGACTGTCCGACTAAGAATCTTCCGAACGCGATAGTACTATTTTCATCGTAGTTCATGATCGGAGCGCAAGGTCGAAATGTCGGAGTCTCAGCATGGGCCCCAGCGAAAAGGTATCAAAAGTAGGTCAGAAGCGAGCCGTACGGCCTATGACTGATCATATGACTTCGACCTAAGTCACATCTTTGAACTCCAGACCGACCTCGGCTGGCATGGATGTCTAGAATTCGTTTCCTTTTCTATCATAAGGCATTGAAGAACAAAGAATATACTTTTGCTTGTAAGCCTCACTATCAGGAAAAGTATGTGCAAAAATTGTCAGCCGTACCAAACGTTGAGGTCAATGATTGGTCCGATCCGAGCGTACTTTAAAAGCATAGTCTTCCTATGGAAGACTCTTCCTGTGCATTGTAAACGACTTTGCTATATAATTGAGGTAAGATTCGCCGTACCCTCATGACCGCTCTCAAAATCTACGGTCTTACCAAGATGACATATATTTTTCACTGTTTTTCTCTCGCGCCGAAAGCTATTCGTACCTGAATGGTCGTTGCGTTGTGCTCAAACCCTAATAAATAAATAAGCGCGTGCACAGATAAAGGGGTTCCTTCCTCTACGCACCTATGAACACTCGATGTAAACACTGCAAAACTCGAAGCGTCGAATCGAAGGTAAAATCCTTCGAATGTTCGAAGGTTTGTGGAACCCGTCGAATCGAAGGATTTTTTTTCCTTCGAATAATCGTTGGAACGGCGACGCAGACGGCAGCTCGAAGGAATAATTCCTTCGAATCGACTGGTTCCATGAACACTCGAGTTTTCCTTCGAGCATTCCTTCGATTTGAAGGTTTGAGTTTTGCAGTGAAGCCCTAAAATTGTCAATGACCGTAAGTGCAACAGACATCTCACGTTGAGTTGTTGCCACGCTGGTTACTTAGCGATGGAATTGGTGACGCGGTGTGGCACGCTGTCCAGCGTTGTCCGTCGCTGGCTGCAGGCCCTGGACCTGGACCGGGACTCCCCGCGGCCCGCTGCACGTCTGTACTCGGCTGTCATAGGCAGCAAGGTACGATGACTTCTGACTTCTTTACCCTCGATTATTAGCGTATTATATTAGAGTGTGCATGTTAGTTAATAACAAGTAGAATAAGTTTGAATAACGATTTTGAAGCGTGACAAAGAAAATTGATTTTCGTCCGTACTCGGCAAGCGATGTGCACGAAATTAAATGCCTTGCATAAATTAACTCATCCGGAGAGTGAAGGAAAGTATCCGCGTCTTTTTGCTCGAATTCACTCAACTTAACCTTGGTGCAACCTCGTGTCGATGCAGGAACAGAAGGAAGTTACGTAGAAACGACTTTGAAGAAGGAGAAGGAAGAGCGGGTCGGTGTCATTTACTTTATGGACGTTCACTCGTTCTTGAAATATTCACGTCGACGAACATTGTCTTGGGCTGTTTACGAAGAAACGTACTCCAGTGATGTTGATCATCATAAAAATATACGTTCATACAATCAACGACTCGCAGCAATATAGTTAAACATTGCCCAGGCGTTGGACACAGTCAACATTGTCTACCGATGTTGATTCAAGAAGAGAATAAAAAAAAAAATAGCTATCAATGTATGTTTGTGAAAGTTATCATATTTTCAAAGTATTTCCTAATTTTTGATCTTGAACTTTTAGATCATTATTTGATGTTGCTTACGTTCTTTCCTTTACTTAGAGATAAATGGCGAACGAAACTGTCGAATCGACGCAATTTTCCTCGAAAACACGTAACGGGTCAATGCTGAATTGATATTGACAAGCATTTCTGACGTAACGTCAATGCTGAATTGATATTGACACGCATTTCTAAGTCGGACGCTTATAGAACACCTTATTTTTCAGCTCAAAGCAAGCATGGACCGACAACTACTGTGTTTCTGGCTTTTTTGTTAACACAATTGTCGGCATCATCTCAGGGAGGCATGGAAAGTGCAAACCGATCCCAAAACAGTGCATTGACATTCAACACTCAGAAAAAAGCTTCCTTGGCACAATGTTAAAATTTCCTACCTGTACCAATGAAAATTGCGTTCTGAAAAAGAAATTATCATGATATGTTTGTTAGCTGGTTAATTGGTGATGAAGAAATTTCCTTATTGTAACAAGGAACTGGATTTCTGGGTGAATAGCGTCTGACAAGTAATTAGGAAGCATCGCAAAAAAAAAAATTACAAAATGTACAAGAGATATCGATTAAGTTACACCGAATATTCGAAGTGAGAAATCGCTCGGATACTCCGCCTTGCGTAGTGGGGGAACGATTTTAATATGAGAATCCGTGCACTGGCGAAAAGGCCAGCACACCGCAAGTGCGGGGTAACCTCTGTACGAATAAACATATATAAAAATTGAAAGATGTGATGCCTGTATGTCTGTGTCTATGCTACTGGATTCTTTTGACCTGACGTGAGTTTTTGTAGCATCAAGACTGCTGTCAAGAACAGACCTAGCAAGAGAGTCAAACAAAACTACACATTTCGATCAAATGTACCTCGTATACCCACATTCAATTTGCCGTATTTGTTTGGTAAATTTCACTGGCTTCAATAAAGTAAGCGTATCCTTATTCTAAATTAAGACTATCAACTTTACCAGAGAAGAACAGAATCAAATTTACTTTAATACGAAGTTCAAAGGACCATAGTAAGCTTTCCTAGAAGTGGACAGAGATTACTCTCGGGTGGTCCACTGCTGTATATCCAAGCACGATTACAATCAGAATTTCCGCATATCCTTACTTATCCTCTAGTTTTCTGACAAATTTCTTTATTCCTGGATCTGATTTGATTATTTCCAGATGTTGTGATTGGCCCCTGTAATATAGTCCACAAAGTGGAGCAAAAAGGTAGGCAACCATGTGCGACAGTTAAGACTAAAATCGTTAATAATGGTTTTACAAAGTTGGCGATGGTACCATCGTATTCAACATTGAAATTTGGTTGCGAGAGTCGGTCACTCAGGTACGCGCTGGCCAAGCGCTGCTCGCCAAGGCATGGCTCGGCGACGCAGCCTGCGGGGGCGAGGCGGGGCGTGGGAGGGGAGCACTCCGAGGAGCACTCTGCCAACCTGGCCGGTCGGAGCATCCCAGACTTGCTGGAGCCAGCTTCACGATTTTATTTCCTTTTCCTATCTCCCCGGCTAATTCATCCGGTACTGCAAGTTACTGGCATACTTTCGGCCCGTAGGTGTCAGTGGCACTGACCACGTGCATCATGGTGTTGGAGCTCCTGGAGGTCGTCATGGTCGAGTCCCTGTCCACCATTCACCTCCACCTGATCCTGGCCCTCGGCTGCTACTCGTGTATTACTGCGGAGCTCGTGTTTCTCCGGCGCTCCACGCCGCTGCGAGAGATGCTGGACCAGCTGCTGGCTGCCAGTCTGGAAGCCGAACGGGTGACCGACCCTAAGACGAAGGTAAAGGACAAAGGGAAAGGTGAGGGCGTGGTCCTGTCTTCCCTTCTCTCAGACCTCACGTCCTACCTGCTCTCTGAACCTTAATAAAAATTAGAACTGTAATCTTGCGGAATTACTGCCGCCCTGTGTTGAGGTACTAAGGCTTGGTTTATAAAGTGCAACTTATGCATAATTGTTTACAATGATGAAAGGACAGTGTACGTACGTGACAAACCCAGTGAGAACTGGTTCCTCGAATCGACGTCGATACTTGATCGATTACAGACATCGATTCGACGTGATTTTGTCCCGCAGATCGACGTGTTCTGGATATCGATAGAATCGATGCTAGTATTATGAAAACGTTAGTATGAGATAGTAAGTGGAATCTCAAGGAGACTGTCACATCAAAATCCTCGTTCATAATGTGAGTCATCGATATTAGCTCGATACATCGATGTTATATCGATATGCGGCAGTAATGGGTTATGTTGAGGGAACATTGTATGGAGCACAACATATTAATTCAAAACATCACACTGTATTTCAGGCAACATTCTACACTCACAACTTTAGTGTGGAGACAGTAATAACTTAGGAAGAATAAAATAAATAGAACTTGTTACTAGGTAAAAGAGGACTGTCAACCACCAAATTACCTGAACTGAAAATAGACTAAAATCCGAGATAGATTTTTGGCCAACTTCAACATAAGTTGTCTACAAGTTACAATACCAACATCAATGACAAGCAATTACACGAAACGCTCTAATTAAAAGAGATATTTTAAATATTAAAGTTGACTCTTAAGATCAACCACAAAAACAAACAAAATATTTTCTTGTACTGTGAAAAAACAAAACAAATCAGCATTAGTCAGCAACAGTTACAGCACAAAAATTATCACTTTTGCCTAGTCTTCTCATTTTTTTTTCAATGAATACAACATACTAATATTATTAATACCAAACATCAGTTTGCATCTCAGGCTCAGAACTTTATAAACTAACAACTAACTTTAGAAAAATAAAATGAAAGAACTTCAGTCAGCTGTTTGTCTGGTGCTCTGCCATCTTGTTCGCTGATGGGGGAGCTGCTGAGGAAGGTATGAGAAATAACGCGCTATCCCTCGGGCAAGTATGAAAATATAAGCGACGCGTTTTTTTTTTAATTCGGGCTTCTCTCTGAATGGAGGACTCTATGGCCATCTGGCTGAAGGACCGTCGGCCGAGCCTTTCGCCATCTTTTTTCGTGGCTGTACAGCCGGCAAAGTGTCCTCTGCCCTGCCAAATGAGCTCATGGCCGAAAATCTCTAAGTCCGAAAAATTGTTAACACCTGACTGACCTGAGCGGAAAAACACAGTTCGCCATCTCTTGATGCGTTGTTATCTAGCATCTGAAACATCTGACACTAAAGTTTGCGTTATAGGTGATAAGGAACAGCATATTAAAAGATGGCGAAATGGTTTTTCCTCGGTGTTAAGAATTTTTCGGACTCAGAAAAATGGTGAACTGGTGGAAGCGTGGGAGCCTTTCCGGTAACAAGAACGTAAATACCAAGCGACTCACATGTTTTCCACAGACCCGGAACCGGTACTATTGTATGTAGTTTTCGAAGGTAGTCGGTTCGTTGCCTAGCAGAGGGCGTTATGCGCGTCGCGCAGACTTCGAATGGATTTAAATCGACTGAGTAGGTTTCGAAGAAGCTCTGGTACAATGGAAATTTGATTGGCCCCCTGCATTCAGAACAACAAGACATAGGGTCGAAAAAAAAAAACGGCCCCGGATTGATTTTTTTACCTCACATGTTTTGCATTTAACGACTTATCACGAGCACATTTTTAGTGGCAGTTCAGGAGTCTTAGCTCAAAGCGAGCTTCAGATGAATTTCCAATTTCTGTGTGGATTTTGAACCCACCCGGAATTTAAGAACACTACTAACGAGAAAATGCATAAAGGTACCATTTCCCAACTGACGTCAAAGTTTTTTAAAAATTCTGTATTTTGCGCATTTTTGTGCTAAAATTGGCTAACATCGTCGTTTTGTGTAGAAAAGGCCTGAAGCTTCAAGCTTGCTTTGCTTACATTGTGCGTTATAAATCCCCATAAGTCCTATGAATTGTTTATATAAAGTAGACCCCGTCCCCTCCCCCAATTCTTCTCTGCTTCCGATGGCTCCCCCTTCTTCTATCCGCTTCTTAACTCGTGCCTCGCCGCCTCGCCCCACTAATACACGGAGTGTCATTTGTTTTCTTAGAAGTGGTACTTCTGGCGTTTTCGATCCTACGAATCACCTCGAAATTGGCAGTTTTCGCACCTCAAACGCAATTACCAGCGGCAAGAAAGAGCGTAGATAGACGGAAACATTTCAGTGCTCAGTGCACAGACATGTTGGCAACACCCTAACAGTGCTTTCGAATCATAAATTTTGTTTTTACCAAAACTCCTTTATGGACACCTCTTACGGGGGTTGTCTTACAGTGTTACGTAAATGGCATCCCTTGTTAGGATCAGTGTAACAGCACAGGGTAAAAACTTAACGCCCCTCTGGAGCTGGCATTTGAACCCGTGACCTCCACATGACGATTTATTTCTGTTCAGGTGCTTGTCATGATCTCATAACAGTGGTCACGTTCAAGTATTCGCTTCTGATACCGGCTCCAGAGGGGTGTTCAGTTTTTACCCTGTGCATTTTTACCCATACTTACCCCGTATGAAGCAAACGTTCCTTCACTCCTCTCCTCAGGCTACCATGAGGCGGACTGCTCGGACAGGGCGGCTGATACGAGGCTGCTACGCTGCCTACGCGCTCGCGAACATAGCGACCCTCTCACTCACGCTGGGCACCAACACTCCACGCCTAGCGCGGCTCGGATGGCTGCACGGCCAGGTATCTGTTCCTAGCTCGTTAGAAAGCCTGCGTCACCGGATGAATCAGCTAGGGAGATGGGAAATCTCCCTATAGGTTCCATGCTACGAGTTGAAGCCAGTTTCAGCCCGGGTATACAGCATGTCAATCATTTCTCTCCGACCGAATCATTGTTTTCGCCATGCGTTGGTCGGTGAGGTGTCTCAAACCGTCGGGGACGGTCACGGTCACTCAGGTACGCGCTGGCCAAGCGCTGCTCCCCAAGGCATGCATGGCTCGGCGACGCATTCTGCGGGGGCGAGGCGGGGCGTGGAAGGGGAGCACTCTGCCTACCGGGCTGGTCGGAGCATCCCAGACTGGCTTAAGCCAGCTGCACGATTTTATTGTCTTTTCCTATTTCCTAGCTAATTCATCCGGTTCTGCGTCACTACCCGGTGCCGAAAACGAATGGAACTTCCGAAGGGTCACGGGATGACTGCCTGATCTCACCGATGTTTACCCGATTGGGAGAGAAGGCTATGAGTACCTTTCTCATAGAAACATCCCACGGAATCTCGCTTCCTATACACTTAATTTCATACTCCCCCCCCCCCCCCCCCCCCCCCAACTGTCATCACGTGCGAACAAATCTGTTCGTATTATGAACGAAATTGACCATAATATGTACAAATTTGGTCATAACACGAACCATTTGAATTGTTCGTAGCCATGACGGTTGGATTTTGTTCATACTATGACCAAATCTCTTCAAAATATGAAAAAATTAGTTCGTAAGGAAATAAGAGTGTATATAAGGAAGTGAACTTTCGGGCTGAAGTTCAGTGCTGCTTCAGTTTCTCATTCTTATAGCGTCTAGTAATGAGAATTTCCGGAGTAAGCATTGCGTCCAAAAATGATAAATTTCCGCGCCGGATGTAATCTTCAGAAAATATGCGGACAACTTAAATGATCGTGTATAGTCATCGAAGAATCGATTCTACCACAGCATTATTGAAGATGGGTTGTCATCCTCGCATGGAAAAAACTTTATGTCATGGCACGATTGTTCTTCATGGAATGATAAGAAGCCATAGAACAATGAACACTAGCTGTGAACCTGGGAAACAAAAGTTCACTGGGCTCCCGTAGAGCTCAGTATTTGAAAACAGACACCCACACTAGAAAAAAAAAAAAACTACCGTTGTCTGCCGTATGACATCGGCCTTTTAAAACTTCAAATCAACCTCAGAAAATTTTCCTCGAGTGGACTTCCTTACATTTCGGAAAGTAATGAAAGTATACTTTCATCCACTTGATTTGTGGTTAGTTCCTACTCTGTCTTGGTGTCCTGATCGAGGGGGCTGCCACTCGTTATTCTTGTGTACACCGTACTACTGGATTACCTAGTATTACCAGGTATTACCAACAAAAAATCTGACGAAATGTTGCAAAACTTTGAGAAAAATTTACAAAATATCACAAAATTTGAGACTTTAGGGTGTTATTACCTCCAAAGAGGCGGTTATCGTCCAAGTATTACCAAGTATTACCATGTATTACCGATTTCGTGTACACCGAATTACCAGAGCGGCAGCCCCCTCGGTCCTGATGGAATAACTCTTGTGTTCTCGCGGCCCGGTCCAGGGCTGGTGGCTGCAGTGGCTGTGGCTGGTTCTGCACACGGGCAGCACGCTCTGCGGAGTCACCGCCATCTACACGTTCCTCGCTCTCTCCATCGAGGTGTACGCGGTCTGCGGCGACCTCTATTACGTCGCAGGCCGCCAACTTCAGGTGTTTACATTTCATTTTTAAGAGCACTTTATTCCAAATGTTAACGTTTTACTAAATTAGACGCTCGACTGTGTCTTTGCGTAACAGGCTAGGTTTCGAACCTGTAAATCAGCTATAAACACTCAATCTTAACGTTTTGATCCATTCCTGTGGTATAACTTGTTTGTTATGCCGTGTTTCAGTTAGCGACATGCACCCGCTCCATTGGCAGCCTCCATCGCGCTGCTCTGCGGGGGACCGAGCTGGCTCATGCTGCGTTCAGTGACATGCTGCCCCACCTGCTACTCGGCTGCATCATGGTCCCGCTCCTCAGTACCGTCCAGGTAATTTTAAACTTCACGCGATAACCATTATGGTAGTGCCGAGCGGTCAGTCACTCCTTATTTTCGCGTACACAGGAGTACATATACAGATGGATTACACGCGATTACCATGACATTACGTAAGCATTACATGGACATTACATGAAATTACATTCAAATTACATGAAATTACGGATGATTTCAAGTAGCAGTACTTCCCAAGTGTGCACATGATTACACGAGCGACTGACCCCTCGGGTAGTGCGCTCCCGCCCGCTCCCGCGGTTTGTAGATCGAATGGGAGCGGCGCCAAGAACTCGAATTTCAATGGGAGCGCCGCTCCTATCCGCGGCCATACCACTAAAACCACTGGAACTGACGCTACCCGTATGAAAATGTGTTCCTGAATGTGGTTTGAAAGCCGTCTTACACTTTTAGTTGCTTACAAAGAAACTTCTTTGTATTACAAAGAACTTTCTTCGTAAGTTACAGGAGATTTTGCACAAACGTA
>CABIKL010003192.1:0-11294 GCA_902196195.1 Aptinothrips rufus | reverse complement strand
CCTAAAACGCAATAGGATATTCCAATTGATTCCAATGATAGCCAGAACGGAAATAAGAAAAAAAAAAAAACGACACGGCGAGGGGGGAGCGGGGAGCAAGTGAGATGTCTTTTGTTTGAGGACCAAGTTTCCCGCAGTTCGACAACGACACCTCTCGGTCGGTCTTGGTCCTTCCCTTTCTCTCCCTAGTTCCAGGCGCTACCGCTAGATGCCGCGCGCGGTGCTGCGCCGCGTAAGCCAGCACGGCTGGCCGGCTGGCCCGGCGGGCCCTTCGCGCTTCGCGAAGTGAACGGATGAGGAGAGGAGGGGAGAGAGCGATGACATTCCTTCCCTTCGTCGTTACTCCTGCAGCTGCTCAACTAGTTGTTTAGAGCCTAGAAGCGCTAGAGCCACTACCCCACGCCACGCCACGCCACGCCACGCCGCTATTGCCCTCGCGAACAGAGGGCAATTAATCCACCTGTCAGGGCGGGAAGCTGGCCGCTTGCCCTGGGTTCCACCGCGCCGCGCTTTGTAAGATGGATTATTTTCGGGAAATTTACGTCGTTGAACTGTTCGTTCGTCCCGCCGCGCCGCGATGCGGCCGCACTCTGTCTTTCCCCGCCGCGGCGCTCATATCCCGCCTCTCAGGGACTTTCATTGCCGCGGCAACCGTACGGGCTGAGCAAGCTCGGAGCGTGGGGTATCGTCGCACGTTCATTTCTTACGTTTCCTACAGGCTGGTGATGACATTAATTATGCCCATGAATATTAATTTGCCGACATACTCGACTTTTTCTCGGAGTGTCCTGGACCCGATCAGACGTCGCTGACGGTGGCGAGGCGTGGCCTGCTGTTGAGCGTCTTAGGACAGCCAAGGACAGCGAAGGGCCGCGCATCTGTCTCCACCGCCGACCGAAAATAAACCGCAGGCCGAGCTTACTTCTTAGCCGCAGACCGCGCGACATGTGTTGGACTGATAGCTGCGCTTCCCTCGCTGCTCCGCCAGCGTCATTCTGTGGAGGGGCTAAGGACCTGATTCGAAACTCAACTAGCGCTCAGAATGTTTCATGTCGAGAAGGAGACGAAATTTTCTTACGACGGTATCACCTCTGCTATTTTACGGGGATTCGATCGGACAACCCCTCTGTTGCCATGACACCAATTGTCGCCTCTCTTCCTCCACGCTCTCTACTCTCTCTTCCCTGGCTGGACCTCGATGGGGACGGATGTGCGGCGGTGAGGCTTGGCGGCGCGCGCTCGTGGCGCGCTCTACAATGCCGGCGCGGCACGCCTCGGCACCGCGCAGCACGGATAACGGAAGTTCAATTGAAGGCGTTGACCAATCAGTCCAAGTCACGACGTTCGCCCGCCCTGACAGTGCTGTCCGCCCTCCGCTGCGAGGCGGGAAGGGTGGAGGTGTAGTGACGAGGATCAGAAGGATGCTGGAGGTACAGACGGCGTTATGACAATCGCATAGGCATCAAAAAGACGTCAAAACTGCGACCAACGAAGTTCCCTTGGCGTACAAAAGACGTCGAAATGGGGTTTCGGAACGTCCCTTTAAAAATGAACCTCGTTTCGACGTCTTTTGGCCTCTTGGGTACAATGTTTCTGTCTCGTTTCTAGATCAACCCCTTTTTCTGGTGCGGCACTTTGCAAGTCGCGCCCTTGATGCGTCCAATGCGGGCCACCAGATAATAATGTACCCCCGGGTACCATCGAGTACCACGGGGCCGCAGGGCAGCTAGTAGTACCTACCAAGCAGCGTATGAGCCCGAATTGAAGCCACAGACCACACACGGAGTGACCGCGAGGCATAGCACTGCCTCCTAGAAATTTTAAGCTCGTGCCTCTACTTTGTGATTCACTTACAGATTTCCATAAGGATATCTGTAAGCTTTTATTTTCTTACTTTACACACGTTTCTTCCTCAAAAAATTGTTACTTGAATTTTTATTGTGTGAATGTTTTATTATTATTTTCAAAATAGCCCCCCCCCCCCCCCTCTATCATTAAGTATAACGCTGTAGAAACGGGTAACTGCACATTTTCCCAGTCACTTCTTTAACTCATCTATCTTTGTTAATTCCAATAATGAACTTTGCCGTAGCTGCCAACTCTCTAGCTGAGTTCCATTCTTTCTCCCATTCGTGGGAGGGAGGTGATCAGTTCATGAAACGCCGTGTATGTTTGTAAACATGGCCCCTAGCTGCAGTGGGCTGGGAGGGGGGGGGGGGGAAGGATGTACAAGGGGACTCGTGCCAACCAAAATGTATGACTCTGACCTGAGCTTGGCGAGTGAGTCGTGGTACTTGCTTGACTTCCTCTAACGCTCTTGTCGTCACCATCACGGCGAAGCGAGGCGTATCCTGCTCACGAATTTAGCCGCCAAGCTGTGTGCAAATTGATTTAAAGGAGAATCATCATAAGCCGAGAAAGATAAAATTTTCTTGTGACGGAGACGGAAGTAGAGGAACTTTTGGCACGTCTTTCCGGCGTGTTCCGCGAAATCTTCGTCGCGAGTCTTTCTTCTGGACCCACTCACTCCTCGTACACCTTGGCATCACAGGCAGTCTGCAACACGTGCGGATGGTTTACGTTGCGAGGTGCAACATCTGCTGCTGGCTCAGTGCGCGCTGCTCTCGTGTGTGCTTCAAGTACTTCGTCACATGCATTATGTAACGCGCCAGAACTGTAGCAAATCGTCCGCCCTGCATCATGATGAGCCGCGGCACCAGGCACCACGCCGCTGTGTCAGGATGGTGAGTTGCCCACCCGCGGCTTGAGAAGAACTACTGCAGACGTCGAGGGAGGAGGCGGACCTCAGGTTCCAGCGAGCCTCAGGAGTGAAGATGGGCTACATTGGCACCAGACACGTCACTGCCGTTTGTAAGACTAGCCGCAGGGTGCGCCCGGTACACCTAAGAAATTCACATCTGATAGGGTATTTCAATGATGCCTGAAGCGGAACTGCGAAGAACAAGCCGAAGTAGGCCCTACACAAACAAGGGTCCCAGTGAGAAATGCTTTGTCGAAATTTCATCGATCACGTCAATCGAGCTGATTTCGACGTCGACTCGACGTGATTTTGTCCCGCAGATCGACGAATTATCGATGTCGACCTCGATTCGACGTCGACTCGATGATCCATTTCTCACTGGGGGTAAGGGGTGAGGAGGTAATAAGAGGAGGCGGATACACAACCCACTCGCCCTTATGTTTGTGTGCTTCGGCTTGTTCTTCGCAATTCCGCTTCAGGCATCTTTGTAATATCCTATTCAGTATAGATGTAAACGCGGATGTAAATAAACATCGTGCCGTGCGCGTTTTCCCCCTCTACGTTATTAGACCTGTTTTTGCTGTTGAATTTTTTAGCTTAGTTAGAGCTAACTATCAGCATCCTTCTTTTCTGTTTTTGAATCTCAATTGCACTTTCGTATTTACCTCGAACGTTTGAGATCGCAATTTACCTCTAGAGAATCAACCTCTGAAGTACTCGGGAAGCCTTAGACTTTCTTTGTAAGATCAGTGACGATTACTTGTAGAAAGCCTGTCATGAAATACTCCGAGAAGTTTTCTGGAGTTTGATCTTACAAACTGATGGCTGATGTCAGCTCAGTAATCAAAGGCAGAGCCTTCTGGAGTGAAGCTGGCCAACAGACTTCTTAAAGCTCGAGCCCCGTCAGAACCGGCGTGAAACCAAGTTGCAGAAAACAGATCAATTCGCTACCGACAGTCGTCCGGAAGAGACTGCAAAGTCTTTTCATTGATAAGGTAATGCTGTTCAGCATCACCCCTCGATTATTCACTTTGTTTTCCGCGGAATTGGCTGATCGGACTGGACGGATCGGCGGGGTGTCTGCGGCTCGAGCTGGCGCCTCACGCGACACTGTTTATCCAATGATAGCGTGCGCGCGGCTACTTCGACTGCTCCTGTCTGGATGGCCGGTGCGGGGAAGAGACTTGACGTCATCAAGTGAGTCTGTGTGCCGGAAGAAAAGCACGCAAAATAATATTTGTCTGTTTCGTACTAACTATTTCGCAGTCAAAATCGGCTAGATGCTGCTGTGCTTAAAATGTTGATTATTATTTTTTTCGTCAGTATTATATAGTTATGAAGATCATCAGAGATATTTTTGACGACTGAAACTTCGTAAATTTTCGATTGCAGTCTTTTCCTTGTTTACCGAGGCTGCTGCAGTGGACTGTGTGGGTCGGTAAGTCTGCCTCCAGGCGTCCAGGAGCATATGACGCGAGGCGATCCTAATTACTATCTATCCTGACATTTGATCCCTGACCTTGAACACCTACTCGTGTCTCTCCGCTTTTTGATGAATGCGAAATTAATTGGCTTCATGTAAACATTATCTTCTTTCTTAGGATGTACGTTCTGTCATCGATATGACATCCGTATATACCCCCCATGCGAGAGACTTTCAATGCTAAAAGTGCGGATGTAGTCCAAGATGGCGGTGCTGCGATGACAGTACGCGTAGGATTAGGACCCAGCAGTTTGCGGCAGAGGCTGGGCAATGCCAGCAGGGGCCTGCGGTCGCCACGCGAGGAGGCGAGTGAGGCTCGCCTCTGAGTTTCCCAGGATTATCGCGCTTCTAACTGCATCTCATGACGAACTGTACCTCTGCCGTCCAGCACGGCGCCCACAAGCGTCGCGACGCTAGAGAGACTAAAGCAGGGAAGAGTGACCATCGTCAAGTGACTTCATCAACAGTGGCTTTGCGACTCAAAGCCTGATGGGCGTTTCGGAATAAGACTTAAAATGACGTACGAAAACTTATACTTTAAGTTTCTGGCTTGGGTCCAACCAGAATCTGGGTTTTGCTTTTTCTGTCCGAACGTCGCATACAAGTCAGTTTGCCCGTCGCAGCGGGAGGGCCAGTAAGATGAGACTGGGTCACGCCACCAGAGCGTCTCTCCCCGTTCAGTCTCTCCAGGCTGAACGTGAGGCTCTCTATCATGCAGGCCAAGCGAGAAATACCGTTTCCAGCGCGTGCGTCGATTCATTGAGGGCCCAGGAGTGAAGAGGAGGAACGCGCGGCGTGGCGTGGCGTGGCGTGGTGTGGCGTGGCGTGGCGTACTGATAAGTACTAGTTTAAACGAATGGCACAAGATGGGACCTGCAATGAAGGTTGATGGTGATAGTGGTGGTTGTAACAGTATCGTAAACCACCCGGTCAATTTCTGCCCTCCGCCCTTTTCGCACTCCCCCACCCCCTCACTCTTCCCCCTCCCACCTCCTCAGATGGTTCTCACTCTTGCGGCCAGGAGCTGGCTGCCCTGCTCACCAAGTCACTCGCGAGTCGCGCTCCGCCCTTTCAGCACATAATTCCAATTACAGGAAGTGCGCAGTGCTGCGCGGTGATGTCTGCACTTAAGTTTATGGACTGTTCTGCTCTGTCTTCTCTCTGGCGGCCATGCGTGGTGCGGTGCTCCGCGCTGCTTTCACTTCAGGTTGCTGGTCTAGTCAGGTCGTCACAGAATAGCGAGCGTGTGCTCTCTGCCACTTTGTCACCGGGTGCCAAAGATTATCATCTCTTTTGTTTTATCTCTCAGCTTTGATGCTCAGAGAGGTTGGCGAACTCTGGTGTAAACAATTCAGAAGACATAAATTAATAATGTGGATTAACGCGAATTGTTAGGAATCCGTATCAATACGGTGGTTTGGCCATAAATTTAAAGAAACTTATAAAAGCTAACTGTAAATGTAAGAAAAGTAACGTTAATTTACCAAAGTTAAAGCAAAATAATGAATGTTCGAAATAATATAGGCCGAATAATGGAAATTGCAAAAATATCCAATGTGCTCCATGGAGACGACTTGTGCCCCTCCTCAGTTGTTGGTGCGATTTGTGTGTGTCCTGTGATTTTATTTATCTTCAGCTTTTCAGCTTGTTTTCTCGTCTTCTCGATTTCTCGATCCCTCCTATCAGCGCAAGTGTTCCTATCCGCGCAGCAAGAAAACAATTCACCCTTCGTGCTTGAACTTGGAAGAAATAATCTTTGTACCCACCTTCCTCTTACATAGCCCCGCGCCCACTTTTTCTGTTAGATCTTTATGAGATACGACAAAGTCGATAGAAAATATATCGACTGAATCCCGACTCCAGCTTTGCGGTTCTAATTCTCTGGCTGATCTGCTGCAAGTCGGTTGCACACCACAGAGAGCAGCTTATGGGTTATCCACTGTGATTCACGCTGCGGTGACTGACGTGTGTATCGTGGTGCTAGGGGACCTCTGACCTCACAGAAAAACAAAACCGAGATTCTGAAGCATTACAACCCAGAAACTAAGCGTAAGAAATAGTTTTAGAGTCCATTTTGAGAGCCGTTCCAAAATGACTAGAAAATTATGAAACGCGTTTTGGAACGAATCGCAAAATGGCCTTCAAAAGTATCTAAGTTTTGGGTTTTCGGAGAATTCTGTCGTAGATATCTGATTAGAGATCTGAAAGAAAGGAAAGGAGATGAGACAATGTTTCACAGCTGAAGAGGCAGGGATGCCTCTGCATCAGTTTCGCTGCTCGCTCTTAGCCTATCACCCACAGCAAGAATAGGAAAAGGCAATTGTACCGTGGTTCCAAAAATATTGGTAAAATAATTTGCAATGCACTAAAGTAGCTAGCGGATGACAACGTTTAGGGTGTTGCACGAAAATTGAAGGGAGTTGGAGAGGTGCAATAATTGCCTACAGTGCGGTTATGAAGACAATTTTATTTTTATCGTAATTTTTTTTTAGCGGAGTCTTTCTAGCACTCTCCTTGGCTGGACACGGGCGTTGGGGCTGATTGCTACCAGTAGGAAGCGCATGCAGGCTGGAGACGGACGTGGAAAGAAGAGAGGAGTGATGGATTATCGGTCGCCACGCCACGCCACGCCACGCCACGCCAGGTCGGCGTGCCCAACAAGTGTCGCTGTCGCTGCAGGCATCACAAGAGAGACGTCACTACCGCTCGCGTCGCGGAGCGAATTAACATCAACATCCCTCTCTTTACAGCCGAGTCAATCTGGGCCCCCCTCCCCCTCCCTTTTAAATCGCATCCCACGTCCGGACGGGAGAGAAGTCGAAAACCGAGAAGGTCCTTATCTCTCCTAAGGGCCGTCCGTTGCAAATGCAAAGTGCTGCATTTTCGCGCAGTTTGGGGGCGAGACTGCTCGTACGAAGAGGGAGAGAGAAGTCAATCTGCCCCTCTCCCTGCTCCCCTCTCTGGATCCGGACCTGGATGGTCATCAGTAGAGTGCAGTCGTCTGCGGTCCACCTCCTGTGAGGCGTAACGAATCCAGCTCGGGGCGCGGCGGGGCGGGGCGGGGCGGGCCGGGGCATTGCAGTGACTGAACGCAACGCCAATGCAAGGAGCGCTGCAGACTCCGCCGAACAGCACGTCCCTCCAATAAAAGTGTTGGTGGTGATTGTACCGCGGTGGGCAGCAGCCCACGGCCCGCCGCCCTCCGCCCATCCCAGCCCACCCCACCGACCCCTTCCTCCCCGCGCCCCGCGACGCCACGCCACGCCACGCCGCGAGGAGCTCGGGGGGAACGCATCGGGTCGGCGGGGCCAGGCGGGGCTGGCGGAGCGGCGGGGCCGGCGGGGCGGGCCGGGCCGGGCAGGGCCTGCTGGTGTCAGTCGTGCTTGGGAGGGCGAGAGAGACAGAGCCAGTGAGGTTGTGCAGTGATTGTGCCCAGCGCTTCCCTTCCTTGTCTCACCTGCTCCAGTAGCACAGGTGAGTCGAGTGACCTGAGTAACGGAGGGACACTTTCCGATAGTGATTGTGAACGAGCAACTTCCCTCTCTCAGTCGACGAGACCGAGAGAATAAAAACGGGAGAAGAGAAAACCTTCCTGGTTGGATTTCAGTGACGAAAGATTGAAGAAGTGTCCGTTACTGCTAGTTTGACTGCATTAAGATATGTTAGAAAAACAATGACAAACAAAAGCATAGCTAATAGCTACATGAAATGTTACCCAATAAATGGGACTAACCTTAACAGTGATTTAAAACTAAGTTTGACCCCCGTTACATAACATTTGGTTTCCTGGTCCCTTTTCTAAAGACCTTTTGGTCTGCTTCCAAACTCTCAATCTTTGTTGTTCGTTTTGACCTTGATGCGCCAGTCGCTTTAGATGTGATAAACGAAATGAACCATATCGAACTTGTTGCTTCATTCTGGAAGCTGTAAATCCTCAATTGCACGAAGCTAGGGTCTAATATTGTCGCGGTTTCCTGCCCAATTTTCCTCCCTGCAGCTCAGCTGTTCTGCCTCAATTCCCTGTCCACTCGATCAAGTTCAAGTACCAGTTCTGTTGTTGCCAACAAACAGTTGGTAATGTTGCTCCTGGACGCTCGAGAACAACCGTGTATCTGGGTACTGGTTCCTCACTCCAAGGTGTTTCCCCAGGCGCTTGTCGCCTGAGATACGTGTTTGTTTGTGGGAGGTATCGCTTTACTCCGCCCCTGCTCACCCCCCGGGCACGTCACACTATTTCACCGGGAGGCTGCAATTAATTTGCTCTGCCGAGCAAAGCGGGCCGCCTCCTCCACAGATTGGTGTGTGGCGGATGGGTCTTCGCTCGCTCGCGTCAACAACAGACCACACCTGCCTCTTGATGGGCTGACCATTATAAACCATCCCATGGTTAGTCTGCTGTGTCAGAATTCTGTATCTTCATTTCGGTTTTAAGAATCTAACCCATTGTGTGACTTTAAACTGCGGTTGCTATATAATAGTTATTCCCCCGCCGGTTTCTTCGCCTTCTTCATTTTTCGGTCGTTATTGAGGCAGCGAAATCATAGTTTGTCATTGAGGTGTCTCGTAAAATAAGTCTACTTCAGTTATTAGTTTCTATTTCATGCTTCACCATCGTGAAACGAGTCGAGATCAAATCACCCTTGAGATTTGTTACTACTGGCAGCTGTTGTATCTTTTCGATTTGCTTCCCCAACGTCTCCACGGTAAAAAACGATCCCTTGAAATCCAAGGATAGGTGGATGATTTTAAGGGTCCTTATGGGCTTTGAAGCATAGCCTCTCCTTGAAATCGACCTATCCTTGGATTTCAACGGATGGCTTTTAACCGTGTCACTTCCGACAAAGTTAACATACAAGACCATTGTGGATCTGCATGAAAGCTTGAGTGCTAAAATAAGGTTTGTTCGGATTGTTTTTTTTTCTTTTTGTAGGCGTTTAACGTTTTTGTGATGTACCTCTCCAGAGAAAAACGCCAGTGTTCCGTTCACATATGCGGGCAAGCCCTACACGTACCCCCCCCCCCCCCCCCCCTCCCTCGTTTCTTTGGTTGCGAGCCCTCCGGGCGCGAAGACCGGTAACTAGATAGTCCTGCCCGCCACGTGGAAACGAGGCAACCATTACACCGACCGCACCGCTCCGCTCGCGTATGCTTTTTACACGGTGCTTAAATACAACGGGACCTAGCGGCGCATCCTCTTACTTGTACTGTAGCGGTTCAGTCCGGCTCGCGCCGTCGTCATAATTTGTTCTTGCACTAGGCTCGCCTACTTAATTACAATCAATCAACCGACCCTTAGATCAAAAAGTTATTCTCAAATACATTATAAGGAGTTTGTTCGAGGTTTTTTCAGGGAAGGTACCTCACGAGCGATGGTTTGATTGACTTAATGAAGGCGCATTGTCCGGCTCACACCTGGGTCTCTTCGCGGCGAGGGGCTTTGACCGTAGATCACGCCTAGGCGGCATAGCCGCTAGGGAACCTGGCCGCAGTCCAAGCTTGGCTGCATCCACGTGCAGCGGCCACAGCTAGAGAGCCTAGAAGGAGAGAGGCGACAACTGTCATGGCGGCTACCGGCCTGGGATCCAGCTGGGTCCGCTCTACACCGCGCCCTCGCCGCGCGCCCAGGCAGCGAGGCACTGGATCCCAGCGGCCGCCAAGCCCGCTGCCGCTATGACAGTTGTCGCCTCTCTGCTTCCAGGCTCTCTAGCCACAACCCGTGCAAGAATTATTTACCGTTGAACTCAGTCCCTGTCTGTTCACCAACGAGTCCTGCTCAAGTGAAGTTTTTCATAGTTCCCGATAGGCTTTAGGCTTGTATATGATAAAATATTCTGACTCTGTCCACTTTCAGGGGCTGTTCGTAAGCCGATCACTCGATGGCCCATGTTTACAACTTTGTCGAACAAACGAAACATTTGTGAAATTTTCATGGAGAAAATCAAATCTTATTTTTCAGAAACTGTCATTTTATTGCGCACGTATTTTCGGTCTTGTTAGCATTGGAGGGTCGAAGGGGAAGGCAAGGCAGCAGGGGGAGGGGGCAGGCTCACGACAAACTTGTAATTTTCCTCGAAAGGTGACCAGACAGCTTGTTGTTGTACTTCTTCTCGTGATCGGGACGACGTGCCACTTACATTTCTGTCCGACAAGGCAGCCTCTGAATCATCATCTGAATCTGGAGTGATCTGCTGTACTGAACTGTGTGAATTGCCGTAGTCGTCCTCGTCTTATCCACATATCACCTCATGATTACATGGCGGTCACTTTTATCTCGCTTCGTGATCCAGTTCATGAACTCACACGGGCGCCGAGGGATCCACCGGCCGGTGTAGTGACCCCTCCTCCCCTCCCTGCTTCCCTTCCTCTCTCCCCTCCACTTCCCTCTCTCTGTTCCTCCTGCTTTGCGCACGCAGTGACCGAGGTGTGTCCTTGGATCACTTTACTATTTCAGCTCCTGATGACCACCACCCGCAGATCTATTGTCCCCCTCCCCCTCTCTTTCCCTTCCCGTCTTTGAGTCGACCGTGCTCCGTCGTCCGCCCATTCTCCAAGTTGATGAAATGGTTTCACGAGCGCGAATGTACCGCCTGTCCGAGTACCCATCATAGCTGAACATACAAGGATGTGCTATCTCAGTTATTTATTGGCGGACATTTGTCTGCTGTTGAGATCGTCTTTGCGAGTGGGAACGTGGTCGAATGGAAGAGCGTGGAGATCAGAGGGATTAGGATTTCAATTCAATGGGATTTAAGCACGTGGTGGTCAAACAAGCTGCAGTGAGTCTGTGAAATATCAAAAGTCGAACAAGACTAGGGTTTCTAATGAGACTCTGTGTCTGACGAGAGCCACTAACAAGTAGTGACGATGCCATGGCGTTGTTTTGCTCGCCTCCCTTTTCAACGAGTTTCCTCGACTTTCCCTCGACTTTGACTCGGAGGAGCACCCACTTGCTTGCAGTTGTGCTCCTTGCGCCCTGAGAGAGAGAGAGAGAGAGAGAGAGAGAGAGAGAGAGAGAGAGAGAGAGAGAGAGAGAGGGGGGGGGGGAGGGGG
>CABIKL010003191.1:0-11294 GCA_902196195.1 Aptinothrips rufus | reverse complement strand
AACCGAGGCCTTTAACCCCCCCCCCCCTCCCCCCCCCCCTTGTATGCGTTGCCCAAATTTTGAGATTATCGGCTCGGGGCCTGGACGGTTTTGGCGCGCATGCACGACGCCCCCAGCCCTTAGAGCCCCAACACTTGCGGCCACCAGCCTAGCCTAAAATTGAAATGCTCAAGTGCTCATAAAAAATTGTTCGAAACTGTTCTAAGATTCGTTTTGTCCTTTCCAGTCGGCTGTTGAGCATATTGACCAAGGATGAGAAGACGTGGGTGACCGGGCAGGCCCCACCAAGCAAGAGTCGCCGTGGATAAATAGCAATAATAGCCCAGAGAGCTGGAGTCAGCCGTGTTTCAGCCAACTGCTTGGCTCCAACACATTCAGTCACGTTCAGCTGCATATCTGAATTCAATCTGGAGGAAATGTCGGTAAAACGACGAATTTCAAAAGGAAAGCGAACATTCAGCTGACTTCAGACGAAAGTCAGCCGGTATTCAGACGTATTTTTCGTCTCGGGGGGATAAAACCTGTATGGAAATAAAAACTGAAAGTGCGGTACAACGGGGCGAGCTGTCAATTTTGATCAAGCCTGATCTGTCAAGCAATAAGCAGTAGTGACAACGAACTGAGCGAGTCTTTGAAACGTGCCAGTCGCGGAGAGAATCTCAATGAGCCTCTCAGAGTTTTGAACAACGTAGAGATTGGTTGGAAAAGGTCCTAAGCCGTATAGAAGATGCCCATATATCAACCTTCAAAAACGTCAATTCTGTAGAAGTGAGTAAAAGTATCTGGGTTATGTTGCCGATGAGCGTGGTCTCCAAGTTGACCCTGACAAAGTCAAAGCCATTGCTCAATATCCACAGCCAACTTGTGCGACTTCCTCGCTTTATTGGTTTAGCGTCTTGGTAAAGACGTTTCGTGTATCACTTTTCTTCTATCATGGCTCCTCTTCATGCTTTAACTTTAAAGAAGGCTAAGTTTGATTGGTATGATGATTGTGAAAATGCCTTTTCGATAATGAAACGGAAGTTAAAGTCAGCTTTAGTGTTATCATATCCTGATTTGTCAAAGGAATTCGATGTCTCTTGTGATGCTTCCACTGTTGGGCAATTATTTCCCAAGAAGCTAATGTTATTCCTTATGAAGAGAAGGTATTTCACAACGGAATTGGAGTGTTTCGCTGTAGTTTGGCTGTCAAATACGTTTCGTTGTTACATGGAGGGATGTAAATTGAATGTAATTACTGACCATTCTGCCTTGAAATGGCTTCACAATTTGAGAGATCCTAAGGGAAGATTGGGAAGATCGATACCTGCTTGCCATTGGCACGCAGTTCGGTGTCGCTTGCCAAAGGCCACGTACTTTGCGGTGGGCCGTCAAAACCCACGCACTTTTGTGACTTAGTTCAAAACTCAGGCTGTTTCGGAACCTTCAGAAAGAACGCTGTTTTCAAGACGGCTCCGAGACTCAGGTGAAAAAGCACGCAGTTCAGTCAAGAAACACGCGTACTTTTCACTCGCATGCGTGTTTTCTGTTCTGCCACGTATGGACAGTTTGCAAAGTAACGTTCTCTGGTTTGTGTAGACATATTCAAATATAGTGCTCCAGAATGACGTAGGTCACTTGATTCTCACGTGAAGTCCGCTCCCATCAAAACTTTGTCCGAGTCGGGAGCAAGTCTAAGTTGTTGTTGTTGTTGTTGCGAGAGCGACGTTGGTCGTAAACCTGACCGGATCGACAAGGGAATCATCACACCGGTAAGTGAAACTTATTGACGATGGTGCAGTGTGTTGTGTTTGCAGCGGCCTGCAAACGGGCTGCAACAGACTATTCCACCAAACCAAGAAAAGAGAAGAACCTGAATAAAAACTAAAGGATGAGTATGAGGAACTTAGGCTGCGGATGAGTGCCGGAAGCAACCTGGGGCACCTTCGAAGTGCCACAGCCTTGGTTTCTCATACTCATTCTTTAGTTTTTGTTCAGGTTCTTCTCTTTTCTTATTTGAGCGGAATGGTCTACTGACGGCCAGGACTCCAGACCAACGAAGACGGTGTGCAGCGAGCTGAAAGGCACGGAGCACGTACTGCGACCGGACGTGTCCAATGTGAGAGAGTCTGGCATGTGTCGAGTACTCCTACAGCGATCTATTCCTAACATGTTCCTTTGTTTTGTAGATGACACAAGCAGTGTACAGGTCCAAACGGAGCGTGTTGCCGAAGCTACCGAGGGACAGCCCGGAAACTATGACGCAACTGACGAATGAAATACAAGTTAAGACCTCCATAGGGGAGAAATTTGCCTTAACTGACCCAGGGACTGGCATTGTCATTTTCACATGTAGGACAAATCTTGAATAAATTTATCCTTTTGCCTTTTATTAGGCTAGATACAATTTCAGGTTGTTCGCTGTTAAATTTTCTTTTGTAAATTTCTGACGGATGTCTGTTTTTACTTGCCGACTGATCTGGCATAAATTTAGTAAACTTGCAAACGTGATAACTTATGAAATTTCTCATGATTCTAGACTACCATCGCAAATGTACGATGTAAGTTTGTAAACAGGCAAACGAGATTATTTGTTGAAAATAAGCTGAACAACAGACATTTGATTTTTTTTAAAATCATGGTGGACCAGTCTGAAATCTTCTTTTGATGCTTACAAAATTCCGAACAGTCTTCTTTTCTCTTATTTGTTTTTTCCCTTCAGGTTGCTTGCAGACAGCTTGACGAGAATTTGTGACGGAACATTTGAGTTTGTTCCATAAAATTTTAAGCAGCTTTACATTATCCATGGCAACACACTGGGTTACAATGTACCGCTCCCCTCCTGCTGTTTGCATAATAGGACACTCCAAAGAAGCCTGAAGCGGAACTGCGAAGAACAGGCCGAGTACACAAACGCGGGCAAGGGTTGAGGAGGTAAAGAGGAGGCGTACACCACCCGCATCACCCACCGCCCGTGTTTATGTACTTCTGTTTGTTCTTCGCAGAGAATCCCACAGATGCGGTCTACGCCAATAATTCAGAACCTTTGCGCTGATTGAATTGTGAATGCAGACCTGAGTGGTATGGAGTTTGAGCTTCATGCAGGTCGCACTCTCAACAACAGAGTAAAAAAAGTAGAAGTTATAGTTCAGTCAAACGACTAACAACTCACACACAGTTATACCATTACGCCGACAACACTTGCTGCGACGAAAATGTGAATCAACCAAGGGAAGCTAGCTGAAGGAGCAGGAGTCGTTGCTCGGGCAGCATTCTCATCTCCAGCAAGACCATATGGCCGAGACGACAATTGTAACTAGCTGATCCAGCAAAATACGTTGTAAAATCAGGAATCACCTTTGCTTCTCCAACCAGGTGGGCGTCAGCAAAGCACCGCTTGCAGATTCAGCAAAATCTTTTTTCTCAGTGTAGCCCATCGCTCTGGAGCCTTTTAAACCTAGAGCAACCAATTACCCTCGCCCTCTACAAATCAACACGTGTTCAATCTAGAGTGAGAATGTGACGCCAATTCCCTTTCTGCTTCGCTAAATCTCTAGGGTTCCTGCCTGCCTGCCTGTCTTCGTGAAGGATTTTGCAATATTGTTGGATGTATTTCATAAAATTGTGTTAAGGAGATCGGGCACAATCCGTTGACATAAGAGAAACGTGAAAACTATGTCCCAGCCATCTCCAATTTCACCATGAGCAAGTAAAATTGGAAATATCTAGTAGCTGTTCCCTGTAACTCCAGCAGAAGTACTCACAAAAAGGAAACAAGCTACTTCTCATCACGTTATGACCCGTAACTGTAGTCAAACTTCACTCGAGAACACAATACCCACAGTTTTCGAAAGTTTTCAAAAGGTAACAGAACAGCAGTACGTTTGTGGTTCGCCACATTCATGTTGGTCGCCCCATTGGTAGTTTGTTCTGTGGCGTCTGCTAAATGCACAGCCCACTGAAATTGTCGTAACCCTCCTTCCAGCTCTCCATATGGTTGGTTGGTACTGTACTAGAGATCTTAGGTCTCAAAAGACCCATGGCTGACACGAGTTATATGAGTGCATGAGGGGCGGTGACGTGTCGCCACCCTTCATACGTGCACCGTCGTGTGTTCTCCGCATATACTGGGACAGATCGCTACTTCAGCCCAGGGGTACCATCCCAGCACCACCGCCAATACCGCTCCCGCAAAAACAGGTGCCGCATATTGTAACGAGTGGATGATTAAAGCACCCGGCTGAGAGTGGCTCTATCTCAGTGGTAAGGAGGTGTCTATAGAGTAATAGCTCTATTTCGGGCAACTTTTTGCGATCTCGTTAATTCTGCGACCAAAAGAACGCCGCCTGTTTGGTTATGCATCTAAATCGTCAAAAGTGATATCTCTTCTAACATTTCAAATGCTAAAAAGGTTTTGTTTTCAGTTCAGATCTGGGCTTGAAGCGGCATTTCGCAAAACACTGCAAAATCACCGAAAGTGAAAAAGGTGAGCCTATTTCGGCCCACTCCTTCGCGTTTCGTCAAATTAAGTACTGAATGCGGATATTTGGTTCGGGGCAAAAGCTGACATTGTGAACTCACTATTTGCCACGACAAATGGCCGCAAACTCGTTTCAAGCACGTCTCTAGACACGCCTGAAAACGGCCTGAAATAGGGACAGTGCTATATCCAAACCAGGTCAGCGCCACCTCACAATATTGCTCTTAAGTTGGCACCACTGTCTCCAACCACCGCCCTCTAGCGGGCCAGACCAGCACCCCGGCCGGCTAGTCAGCCGGTTCTCAGTTCTGTGCTCCTCTCGAGCGGTGACATATCATTGTGTTCAGTGTGTTCTGACGTGGATAAAGTTTGTTATTGTTTATCCTCAGGACTTATCACTTGTGCATACCTCAACTCCGAGTACAACACAAGGACATATCAATTGGCGACGAGGATTATACCAGTGTTTTCTGTGAACTCATCATCGCGGTGAAAGCCCATCAACCCCGCCACACGCGGGAACTCGTGTGTAGTGTAGACTTGTGCTATCTAGTAGTCGTTAGTGTTTGTGCCAGCATCCCCACGTTTCCAAGATGCCTAAAAGCGACGCTGAAACCATCGCGGAACTTCGCGCACAGCTGGAGGAGCTACAACGAAAACAAGAACAAGAGGGAGCGGACGCCATTATGCTACGACTGATCCAAGGTATTGAGACGCTCGCCCAAGCCCAACAGTCCCGTACCCCGGTCCTCAACATCACTGACAGGCAATTTCCGAGATTCGATGTCGATCAGCCAGCGGAATGGGACAAGTTTGAGGTTGCCCTAGATATTTCATTCTCAGACACAGACGGCACCCTCGACGACAAGCAGAAGAAGCGCATTCTGCTGCAGAATGCTGGTGACTCCCGGCTCTTCAACTTGGCGTCGGACCTGCTCAAAAGCAAGAAGAAAGACATCAGCTTAGCCACGTACTCGGACATCAAGACGGCTCTCGGCACTTTCTTCAAACCCAAGATCAGTCCTAGCGCAGCCTACGCGAAGTTCACAAGTCTAAAACGCAATCATGTCACACCGCGTGGGACAAGCTCTTGTAAGGTACCATAGTGTCCAAGAAGGAAAGATTCTTGATTTCCGGTATGATGACAACAAGATTCCAGAACAAACTGTATCCATTAAGATTAAGGGGCTGAAAGACACTCCTTTAGTAGTCTATGCTGAGAAAGAGCAAGGTGATAGTGTGTTAAAGCATTGTGTCCGCATCTTTCACCTGCTTTATAACTTATTGGAACCCAACCCTGATGACTTATTGAGGCTGTACATTGCACTCATAATTGCTGTGATGCCAGGCTCTCAGTCATACTTGAAGAAAGAGTTGGAGGCCAATGGGTAAACTGTCACATTTGATTCACTCTCAGTCTTTTACTTAAAACATGATAAATCTAGAAGGATCATTCAACAATTATTATCATGACACCTTTGACAAGGAAGACCCACGTTACGTCTGCGCCCACTTGGCTGTACTAAATCTTTTGATCGGCAAACGGCTTAACACTCAAAACTATGCTGATTGGTTGCAAGCGAGGGTCGCAGGTGCGACTCATAGGGCAGGGTGCCCTGAACACACTGAGAAAATAGTAGCTAATTTCCCAAATGCTGATGCCTGCGACGTTATCTATAATAGGTTAGCATCAATGTGGTCTCTAAGGTCCCTACTTATTCATTGCATTCTTTCGGCTTCGAAAATGAAAGGGTGGCCAGGAGCAACAGCTCGATGGACACTTGATTTGCTTGCATGGGCTGAAGCCAGCCACTTACTTACATGATATTATTGTTGAATTGATTTTGAAACGTCCTGATGTCTTAAGCATACCTGAGTTTAGGGCAGAGCTACCTTTTTTGACTGGTGCAATGAATTATTTGGCATCAGTAGGGGAAAATCACCCTTATTTTCAGCTGGTGGACGAGCCGTCCAACGCGAGGCCGACCTTCAGCAAGAATTTTCGCGTCATGACCGCTGTGTCATGGAAATTGCAGGATTTGGTCTCAGGAAAGACAAAAACTCAAAGCTCCAATTACAAAGGTGTCGCCCTTCCCGACACAGACCCCCTGGTCCGATCTGCTCTTGCTCGCATAAAGTCACTATCCACTGTTTCCACTAAAGGGGAGGAGAAATGATGGGAAATGGCGTTCTCTGACGCGAAAAGGCAGAAAATTGAAGAGTTGCTTAGCAAGCAATTTGCATTTGACGAAGAAAACGCATGAATCAATCTTATCAGGATTGATTGATCTCTTCCATCTTGTATATATACGGGTATTAGTAATGTAATATAACTATCGATTAAGAAAAAAAACAAACAATTGATATGTCCTTGTGTTGTACTCGGAGTTGAGGTATGCACAAGTGATAAGTCCTGAGGATAAACAATAACAAACTTTATCCACGTCAGAACACACTGAACACAATGATATGTCACCGCTCGAGAGGAGCACAGAACTGAGTACCGGCTGACTAGCCGGCCGGGGTGCTGGTCTGGCCCGCTAGAGGGTGGTGGTTGGAAACAGTGGTGCCAACTTAAGAGCAATATTGTGAGGGGGCGCTGACCTGGTTTGGATATAGCAGACAGCTTTCACACGTTTTTAGAAGAGGATTTTGAACCATCTTGTGTATACGCTCTATGATCATTAATGTTCGAGGTTTCTATGTGTGACAGGTGTCAACTAGGTATGTTCTAGTATATTCTTTTGCCGACGGGACCTGGAGTTACTTGTATTGGAAATATTGGTGTGGCCCGAATTAAGGACGCTTGCCCGAAATAGGGCCATTACTCTAGTCGTTAAAGCCTGGCCAGATACCCAGCTGTGGAAGGAACGGGTAAGAGCGCACACAACATGGTATCTCGCACATCTTGCCGCCCCCTCCCCCACGGCCAGTCCACAGCAAGCGGGCAGGACCGAGAGGACATGGGGGCAGGCATAGAAACTAGAAATTAGCATAGAAACCAGAAATCAGGCCTGAAAGGTACCGTTGTCATGGCAAACTCGACTCGTCTCATTGTCGACGCCAGGACCGAGCCGAGGCAGGCGGCAGCTGCGCCGCGCCGCGGACGCTCGAGCCCAGGCCTTTTCCAACCTTTGAAGAAGTGTTCTAAGTGCCGCACCATGTGTGTAGATTGTACAGACACTCCGATTTCTAAGGTATTTATCACTCAAGTAATATTCCTATTCCTAATGGAAAAAAAGGTATTTTTAAAAGTACGTTTTGTTTTGATCAGGTAACTTGGCGTCTTACTGCCCAAAATGTAAGAAGTTCAAAGAAACTTACAGAGGGAATATTTTTTGAAATGACGCGGGTTGATTTTGAGAAGTTTTTTGTTTTAATGTGGATGTGGGCATCAAATGCTAGTGTGAAAGTGGTTTGTATCTGCACAAATTTCACCAAGTTTCAAGTCATGCAATACTTCAGGTATTTCAGGTCAGTCATTGTAAATAACAATACATAAAAACAATTGACAGTATATATTATTGCATTATAAAATTTCAATTTAAAACATTGTTCATAAAATATCAAATATATTCTTGCCACCAGGGATATTTGTTAATGGAAGTTGCTGTCTGTGCCAGCAGAGAAGCTGGGTGGCGTTGGCCACATGTAGAAATCGACGAAAGTGCTCTCACGAAGAGAAAATACAATAGGGGAAAGCCTATTCGACGTAACAAGAAAGTACAGACAACATGGATCTTGGGCATACTAGATACAACAACGAAGAAAAGTGTGATTGTCCATGTTGAACATAGAGACAATGTAGCATTGCTCAAGCATTCAGCAACATGTGAAACCCCTGACCACTATTTGGACTGACTGTTGGAAGGGTTACAACGAACTCGATAACATTGATTACATCCGCGAAACCGTCAATCACTCGAAGACTTCTAAATCACCTACAGGAGTATGTACTAGTGGCATCGAAGGTCACTGGAGAACAATCAAAGGGTTCATAAGATCACTCAATGGAATGTGGAGTAAACATATCTTTGAAGTGATTGACCAAACTATGTGGAACCAGGAGTACGGTTCAAGTTCTTCAGACGTACGGCAGGGATACGATTGGGAGCCACGCCTCTTCTTTAATTAGCCTTTCTCTCGAATCATTTAAGTCGTATTTTCCCAGTTTGTTGACTGACTCTTAGAATTTGCTCCCCTCAAGAAATATGATTAATTCAAAAACGATATTGTGAGTGAAGGAATGCCCTCTGCTTAGAGAACGTGAACTCGGCGGGGGCGTTCGCTTTCGTCGGGGAGGAGGTGGTCAATCATCACTTCGCTGCTCACTCTCCCGAGGCCCGCGAGTCGGCGAGTCGGCCCTGGACCTTCTCGCTGATGTCGGCCGGCTCGTGGCAGGACGGACCGAGCGCCGCCCCGCTCCCTGCCCCTGATCAGGGCCCGCCTCGCCGAGCCGAGAGGAAGAGGTGAGTGAACGGTCTTGGAGTACCAGCCGCAAGTCGTTCGTATGAACTGTAATGACTCACCTGTTCCCCTTCTGTTGTTTCAGCTCATACTTCCGTCAAGATGACGAGCCTGAGTCTTCGACTTCAGACGACGGAAAAGGAGTAGAAGAAGAAGAAGATGATGAAGAGGAAGAAGATAACGCATGAAGCATGATGCATGAACAAAATAGAAGAACTTTTTTTTTTAAATCTACACATGTAGTGGAAAAAAATAAACTTTTTAGTTTGTTTATACTGTCTCCTCTTTTCTTCTCTTATTCCAGCTCTCGTCAGATCAAACGTTTATGAGCTGCTCTTACAAAAAAAGGCCATGCGGCCGGGTAACTGTGATGAACGGGTCATAACTCATACCGTATTGATATGAATGAAGCTTGTATTGTGTAACAAATTTCCATTTCAACCTCTTCTGAATGTTAGAAGGGTTATGTATGCTGTTTTGGTTGTAGCCCCTCTGATTCAAGGACGTAAGAAACACAGAACATCAGTCCAGAGGAAGAGGACTCAACAAAAGAAGATAAGGTTGATGACAACTCAACCAAAGACGTGCCGCCCAGCAGGGTTTATTGTTAGAACTGTTTAGAGCTGCCCAAAATGGGCCAGTGTCACGTGGCTCGCCTACCTTTAACGATCCCAACAGATCCTACCAGACTTAAATCGTGATTAAACTTTGTGCACCAATAAGCTCTGGAGTTTAAGGGCCACCCTCATAACGGCCCTATTTTACCAGGAGAGTCTTCGAGCGATCCTCGATCTGCCTTAAATACTCCTGTCACTTCTGGCTTAACACTCTGTTTCATTTAACATTAGGCTACTTTTGAGAAGAACTACCCATTTTAGGAAGAACTTCCCATTTCAGATTAAGAACTACCCAACCGGGGTGAACTGCCCGTTAAAATTAACTCTTCCGCCCTGCCAAGATAAAACAGCGTAAGTCCATGAATCCTGAGGACTTACGCTGTTATGTCAGATCACATTTGGACTTACGCCTTTTGTTCCAGATCACTCATGGACTTACGTCTTTTTTCCTAGATCATACTTGGACATTCGTTGTTTTGTCAGAACACAAGTGGACTTTCGTGCTGGTATAAGAGCGTAAGTCCTCTAACTCCTTAAGTAATAGACTGAAGGAAAACATTTTCTTACAGCTTGTTTACAGCTTTATTTGCTCTCCATTAATGCAAATTGAGCCACAGTTTAGTGCCAGCTAGAAGCCAAAATCAGTTTTTTTTTATTTGTGGAAAATATGCCCAGATGGACTTCCGCTGTTATGTCAGATCATCAGTGACATAGGTCTCGTCAGCGGCCGCCTCATCACACGAGACGCGCTGACCAATGAGGTGAGGTGCTCAGCCCGAGCCTCGGAGCATCGGGTGGCCGCTGACGAGACCTATGTTTACTATCCGGTGTGGTATTCTTGACTTCTTCTCAACTTCCGTTCTGGCTATCTCCGGACTTCCCTATTCGGCGGAGTCGAAATCTTCTGGCCCCTCGCCTGGTAGGGATTTGAAGGAAGGAAAATAGACACTGCCCTTTCCGCCCCCAACATACGAGGCAAGGAATTTTTAATAGGGTACTTCAAAGAAGCCCGAAATGGAAGTGTGAAGAAGAAAACGACATGGGAGAGGGGAAGCGGGCGGTTCGGCTTGCGGTTCCCCGCTCCCCCTCTCGCCGCGTCGTTTTCTTCTTCAAACTTCTGCTCTGGGCGTCTTTGAAGTACCCTATTCATTCGGGTCTCGCTGTTCATTGGATTATCCCATCACAGTGTATATAAAGGGTACTCCAAGGAAGGTCTGAACCGGAAGAGTGAAGAACAAGTAGACTGCCACTGGTAGGGCGAGAGGGTCTGGCTGTTCATTCTAATACCCTCAGCAGCTTCAGTTCGCGTTGGAATAATAGGGTATTCCAAAGATGCCTGAAGCGGAACTGCGAAGAACAAGCCGAAGTACACAAACAGGGGTGAGGCGTCTGTGTATCCGTATCCTCTTTACCACCTCACCCCTTGCCCTCGTTTGTGTACCTCACCTTGTTCTTCGCAGATCCGCTGCAGGCATCTTTGGAGTACCCTATAGGGTAGTCCGGAGATAGCCAGAACGGAAGTTGAGTAGAAGTCAAGAATACCAAACCGGATCGTAAACATAGGTCTCGTCAGCGGCCGCCAGAACACAGCAGACGCGCTGACCAATAGGGTACTCCAGCCCACCGCCAGAGAGGAAGTAAGAAGAAGGAAACGACGCGCTGAAACGGCTGATGAACATTGCCTCGGCTTCGGCTGCCTCGTCACCCGACACCCGAAGCTCGGAGGCTCGGGCTGAGCGCCGCACCTCATT